>CM038678.1:118973984-119179001 GCA_021605205.1 Aegilops longissima
TAACCATGTGAATGATAACACTTAGTCTCACATTTACTCATGACAATAACATAACCAACTAGTGCGAAATAATAAGATATCTAAGATGCCAACAATTTGTCAAAACAATCATAATACAATATGATAACATGGTATCTCGCTAGGCCTTTTTGAGACCGCAAAACATAAATGCAGAGCACCTCTGAAGTTCAAGCAATGACTAAACATTGTAATTCATGGTAGAAGAGATCCAATCATGGTCACATCCAACATTAACTAGACTCGATGCATAAGAATGACAATAGCGCTCTCCAAATTGGTGCCTCAAATGAGAAGGTGGTGAATCAACAATAAAAGTAAATAACATAAAAGTAAAAGGGCCCCTCGCATAGGAAAGCAAAGATTTGTAGAGGTGCTAGAGCTCGAAGCTTAAAAAAGAGATGAATACATTTTGAGAGGTGTGATTTTCTTGTCAACGTCTCGACAAAATGATTTTCAATATCTTTCATGCTAAACACATTATCGGCGATTCCCAAGCGGAAAGGTAAAGTTTACTCCCCCTCAACCATACAAACACAAGCCTTGGCTAGCCGAATCCTTGGGTGCCTTCCAACCAATCAACTTTTCGGGGTATTTTGTTTTATTATATTTTATTTATTTTTAATTACAGGACTGGGCATCCCAATTACCAGCCTCCCTCGTGCAATCACAAGTGAATAAACACCCATCGTGAGAATAACCCGCTTAGCATGTGATACGTCCATTTTGCACCATGTTTTCCTACTGTTATTTATAATGTTTTTATGCATAATAATGCTTTATGGAGTAATTCTAATGTCTTTTCTCTCATAATATGCAAGGTTTACACAAAGAGGGAGAATGCCGGCAGCTTGAATTCTAGGAAAAAGCTATGTCAGAGTTACCTATTCTGCACATCTCCAAATGAGCTGAAAATTTATGGAAAATTGTTTTGGAATAAATAAAAAATACTGGAGCAAATAACTACCGGAGGGAGCCCACCTAGTGAGCTGATACGTCTCCAATGTATCTATAATTTTTTATTGTTCCATGCAAATATATATTTTGTTTTGTATGTTTAATGGGCTTTATTATACACTTTTATATTATTTTTGGGACTAACCTATTAACCCAAGGCCCAGTGCAAATTGTTGTTTTTTGCCAATTTCAGTGTTTCGCAGATAAGGAATATCAAACGGAGTCCAAACGGAATGAAACCTTCGGGAGCGTGATTCTTGGAACAAACGTGATCCAGAGGACTTGGAGTGGACGTCAAGAAACATACGAGGAGGCCACGAGGCAGGGGGCGCGCCTACCCCCCTAGGAGCGCCCTCCACCCTCGTGGGCCCCTCGTGGCTCCACCGACCTACTTCTTCCTCCTATATATACCTACGTACCCTGAAACCATCTCGGAGCACCACGAAAACCTAATTCCACCGCCACAACCTTCTGTACCCGTGTGATCCCATCTTCGGGCCTTTTCCGGCGCTCCGCCAGAGGGGGCATCAATCACGGAGGGCTTCTACATCAACACCATAGCCTCTCCGATGATGTGTGAGTAGTTTACCACAGACCTTCAGGTCCATAGTTATTAGCTAGACGTCTTCTTCTCTCTCTTTGGATCTCAATACAAAGTTCTCCTCGATCTTCTTGGAGATCTATTTGATGTAACTCTTTTTGCGGTGTGTTTGTCGAGATCCGATGAATTGTGGGTTTATGATCAAGATTATCTATGAACAATATTTGAATCTTCTCTGAATTCTTTTATGTATGATTGGTTTTCTTTGCAAGTCTCTTCGAATTATCGGTTTGGTTTGGCCTACTAGATTGATCTTTCTTGCAATGGGAGAAGTGCTTAGCTTTAGGTTCAATCATGCGGTGCTTGGTCCCAGTGATAGTAGGCGAAACGACACGTATTGTATTGTTGCCATCGAGGATAAAAAGATGGGGTTTATATCATATTGCTTGAGTTTATCCCTCTACATCATGTCATCTTACCTAATGCGTTACTTTGTTCTTATGAACTTAATACTCTAGATGCATGTTGGATAGCGGTCGATGTGTGGAGTAATAGCAGTAGATGCAGGCAGGAGTCGGTCTACTTGTCACGGACGTGATGCCTATATACATGATCATGCCTAGATATTCTCATAATTATGCACTTATCTATCAATTGCTCGACAGTAATTTGTTCACCCACCGTAATACTTATGCTATCTTGAGAGAAGCCACTAGTGAAACCTATGGCCCCCGGGTCTATTCTCTATCATATTAATCTTCCGTCAACAAGCTATTTCTGTCGCCGTTTATTTTGCTTTCTTTACTTTTAGTCTTTATCATAAAAATACCAAAAATATTATCTTATCATCTCTATCAGATCTCACTGTTGCAAGTGGCCGTGAAGGGATTGACAACCCCTTTATCGCGTTGGTTGCAAGGTTCTTATTTGTTTGTGTAGGTACGAGGGACTTGCGTGTGGCCTCCTACTGGATTGCTACCTTGGTTCTCAAAAACTGAGGAAAATACTTACGCTACTTTGCTGCATCACCCTTTCCTATTCAAGGGAAAAACAACGTAGTGCTCAAGAGGTAGCAAGAAGGATTTCTGGCACCGTTGCCGGGGAGGTGTGCACCAAGTCAAGTCAAGATTTGATTTCCCGACAACGAGCCATTTTTGGCGCCGTTGCTGGGGAGTCTACGCACAAGTCAAGACATACCAAGTACCCATCACAAACTCTTATCCCTCGCATTACATTATTTTCCATTTGCCTCTCGTTTTCCTCTCCCCCACTTCACCCTTGCTGTTTTATTCGCCCTCTCTTTCCGTTCGCCTCTTTTTCGCTTGCTTCTTGTTTGCTTGTGTGTTGGATTGCTTGCTTGTCAGGATGGCTCAAGATAATACTAAATTGTGTGACTTTGCCAATACCAACAACAATGATTTTCTTAGTACTCCGATTGCTCCTCTTACCGATGCTGAATCTTGTGAAATTAATGATGCTTTGCTGAATCTTGTCATGAAAGATCAATTTGCCGGCCTTCCTAGTGAAGATGTCGCTACCCATCTAAATAGCTTTATTGATTTGTGTGATATGCAAAAGAAGAAAGATGTGGACAATGATATTGTTAAATTGAAGCTATTTCCTTTTTCGCTTAGAGATCGTGCTAAAACTTGGTTTTTGTCTTTGCCTAAAAATAGTATTGATTCTTGAAATAAGTGCAAAGATGCTTTTATCTCTAAGTATTTTCCTCCCGCTAAGATCATCTCTCTTAGAAACGATATTATGAACTTTAAGCGACTTATTCATGAACATGTTGCACAAGCTTGGGAGAGGATGAAATTAATGATACGTAATTGCCCTACACATTTTTCTGAATTTATGGATGATTATACAAAAATTCTATGCCGGATTGAATTTTGCTTCTAGAAATATTTTAGATTCGGCCACGGGAGGCACTTTTATGGAAATCACTTTAGGAGAAGCTACTAAATTCCTAGATAATATTATGGTTAATTATTCTCAATGGCACACTGAAAGATCTACTAGTAAAAAGGTGCATACAATTGAAGAAATTAATGTTTTGAGTGGAAAGATGGATGAACTTATGAAATTGTTTGCTAATTAGAGTGTTTCTCCTGATCCCAATGATGTGCCTTTGTACACTTTGATTGAGAATAATAATGAATATATGGATGTGAATTTTGT
This sequence comes from Aegilops longissima, assembly GCA_021605205.1. NCBI lineage: Eukaryota > Viridiplantae > Streptophyta > Magnoliopsida > Poales > Poaceae > Aegilops > Aegilops longissima. The sequence goes on from CM038678.1 coordinate 118,977,685, forward strand.
TGGTAGGAACAATTTTGGCAACAACGCTTATAGAGGAAACTTTAATCCTATGTCGTATCCTAGTAATCCCTCTAATAATTATGGTAATTCCTACAACAACTATTATGGAAATTTTAATAAGATGCCCTCTGATTTTGAGACTAGTGTTAAAGAATTTATGATTTCTCAAAAGAATTTCAATGCTTTGCTTGAAGAAAAATTGCCTAAGATTGATGAATTGGCTAGGAACGTGGATAGAATTTCTCTTGATGTTGATTCTTTGAAACTTAGATCTATTCCACCTAAGCATGATATCAATGAGTCTCTCAAAGCCATGAGAAATTCCATTGATGAGTGCAAAGAAAGAACCGCTAGGATGCGTGCTAAGAAAGATTGCTTTGTAAAAGCGTGTTCTTCTAGTTTTCATGATAATAAGGATGAAGATCTAAAATTAATTGATGTGTCCCCTATTAAATCTCTTTTTTGCAATATGAATCTTGATAATGATGGGACTGGAGATGAGTCAACTTTAGTTAAAAGGCGTCCCAATGATTCGGAGTTTTTAGATCTTGATGCAAAATTTGGTAAAAGTGGGATGGAAGAGGTCAAAACTTTAGAAAGCAATGAACCCACTATTTTGGATTTCAAGGAATTTAATTATGATAATTGTTCTTTAATAGATTGTATTTCTTTGTTGCAATCCGTGCTAAATTCTCCACATGCTTATAGTCAAAATAAGTCTTTTACCAAACATATCGTTGATGCTTTAATGCAATCCTATGAAGAAAAGCTTGAATTGGAAGTTTCTATCCCTAGAAAACTTTATGATGAGTGGGAACCTACTATTAAAATTAAAATTAAAGATCATGAATGCTATGCTTTGTGTGATTTGGGTGCTAGTGTGTCCATGATTCCAAAAACTTTGTGTGATTTGCTAGGTTTCCGTGAATTTGATGATTGTTCTTTAAACTTGCACCTTGCGGATTCCACCATTAAGAAACCTACGAGAAGAATTAATGATGTTCTTATTGTTGCAAATAGGAATTATGTGCCCGTAGATTTCATTGTTCTTGATATAGATTGCAATCCTTCAAGTCCTATTATTCTTCGTAGACCTTTCCTTAGAACGATTGGTGCAATCATTGATATGAAAGAAGGAAATATTAGATTCCAATTTCCATTAAGGAAAGGCATGGAACACTTTCCTAGAAATAAAATTAAATTACCTTATGAATCTATTATGAGAGCCACTTATGGATTGCCTACCAAAGATGGCAATACCTAGATCTATCCTTGCCTTTGTGCCTAGCTAGGGGCGTTAAACGATAGCGCTTGTTGGGAGGCAACCCAATTTTATTTTAGTTTTTTGCTTTTTGCTTCTGTTTAGGAATAAATCTTTGATCTAGCCTCCGGTTAGATTTGTTTTTGTGTTTTAATTAGTGTCTGTGCCAAGTAGAACCAATAGGATCTTCTTGGGTGATAATTGTTTGATCTTGCTGAAAAAGACAGAAACTTTGCGTTCACGAATATAATTGTTTAAACTCACCAGAACATGATAAAATACCAATTCTTTTTGCAGTAGATCAGTACGCAAATTTTCCAGGTTGTCCTAGTTTTTCAGGATTTTTTGAGTTCCAGAAGTTTTCGAACAAATCTGATTACTACGGACTGTTCTGTTTTTGACAGATTTGTTTTTCGTGTTGTTTGCTTATTTTGATGAATCTATGGCTAGTAATGGAGTTTATGAACCATAGAAAAGTTGGAATACAGTAGGTTTAACACCAATATAAATAAAGAATGAGTTCATTGCAGTACCTTGAAGTGGTGTTTTGTTTTGTTTCGCTAACGGAGCTCACGAGATTTTCTGTTAAGTTTTGTGTTGTGAAGTTTTCAAGTTTTGTGTAAAGATTTGATGGATTATGGAACAAGGAGTGGCAAGAGCCTAAGCTTGGGGATGCCCAAGGCACCCCAAGTTAAAATCCAAGGATAACCAAAAAAGCCTAAGCTTGGGGATGCCCCGGAAGGCATCCCCTCTTTTGTCTTCGTCCATCGGTAACTTTACTTGGAGCTATATTTTATTCACCACATAATATGTGTTTTGCTTGGAGCGTCTTGTATGATTTGAGTCTTTGCTTTTTAGTTCACCACAATCATCTTTTCTGTACACACTTTTTGAGAGAAACACACATTAATCGGAATTTATTAGAATACTCTATGTGCTTCACTTATATCTTTTGAGCTAAACAATTTTGTTCTAGTGCTTCACTTATGTCCTTTAGAGCATGGTGGTGGTTATATTTTATAGAAATTATTGATCTCTCATGCTTCACTTATATTATTTTGAGAGTCCTTTAGAACAGCATGGTAGTTTACAAAGTGCATTGAATAGTAAGAGAAGTTTAATACTTGATAGTTGTTTTGAGATATAAAGGTGGTAATATTAGAGGTGTGCTAGTTGAGCAATTGTGAAATTGAGAAATACTTGTGTTGAAGTTTGCAAGTCCCGTAGCATGCATGTATGGTAAATGTTGTGTGACAAATTTGAAGCATTAGGTGTTCTTTGATTGCTTTCCTTATGAGTGGCGGTCGGGGACGAGCAATGGTCTTTTCCTACCAATCTATCCCCCTAGGAGCATGCGCACGTAGTGCTTGGTTTTAATGACTTGTAGATTTTTGCAATAAGTATGTGAGTTCTTTATGACTAATGTTGAGTCCATGGATTATACGCGCTCTCACCCTTCCATCGTTGCTAGCCTCTTCCGTACCATGCATTGCCCTTTCTCACCTTGAGAGTTGGTGCAAACTTCGCCAGTGCATCCAAACCCCGTGATATGATACGCTCTATCACACATAAACCTCCTTATATCTTCCTCAAAACAGCCACCATACCTACCTATTATGGCATTTCCATAGCCATTCGAAGATATATTGTCATGCAACTTTCCACCGTTCTGTTTATTATGACACGCATCATCATTGTCATATTGCTTTGCATGATCATGTAGTTGACATCGTATCTGTGGCAAAGCCACCTTTATAATTCTTTCATACATGTCACTCTTGATTCATTGCATATCCCGGTACACTGTCGGAGGCATTCACATAGAGTCATATTTTGTTCTAAGTATTGAGTTGTAATCTTTGAGTTGTAAGTAAATAAAAGTGTGATGATCATCATTATTAGAGCATTGTCCCAAGTGAGGAAATGATGATGGAGACTATGATTCCCCCACAAGTCGGGATGAGACTCCGGACGAAAAAAAAGAGGCCAAAAAAAAGAAGGCCCAAATAAAAAAAGAGAAAAAGAGAGAAGGGACAATGTTACTATCCTTTTATCACACTTGTGCTTCAAAATAGCACCATGATCTTCATGATAGAGACTCTCCTATTTTGTCACTTTCATATACTAGTGGGAATTTTACATTATACAACTTGGCTTGTATATTCCAACAATGGGCTTCCTCAAATGCCCTAGGTCTTCGTGAGCAAGCAAGTTGGATGCACACCCACTTAGTTTATTTTGTTGAGCTTTCATATATTTATAGCTCTAGTGCATCTGTTGCATGGCGATCCCTACTCCTTGCATTGACATCAATTGATGGGCATCTCCATGGCCCGTTGATTAGCCGCGTCAATGTGAGACTTTCTCCCTTTTTATCTTCTCACACAACCTCAATCATTATATTCTATTCCACCCATAGTGCTCTGTCCATGGCTCGCGCTCATATATTGCGTAAAAGTTGAAAGAGTTTGAAAAGGCTAAGTATGAAACAATTGCTTGGCTTGTCATCGGGGTTGTGCATGGTGAGAGCATTTTGTGTGACGAAAATGAAGCATAGACAAACTATATGATTTTGTAGGGATAAGCTTTCTTTGGCTATGTTATTTTGATAAGACATAATTGCTTGGTTAGCATGCTTGAAGTATTATTATTTTTATGTCAATATTAAACTTTTATCTTGAATCTTTTGGATCTGAACATTCATGCCACAATAAATAAAATTACATTGAGAAATATGCTAGGTAGCATTCCACATCAAAAATTCTGTTTTTATCATTTACCTACTCGAGGACGAGCAGGAATTAAGCTTGGGGATGCTTGATACATCTCCAACGTATCTATAATCTTTTATTGTTCCATGCTATTATATATTCTGTTTTGGATGTTTCATGGGATTTATTATACACTTTTATATTATTTTTGGGACTAACCTATTAACCCAAGGCCCAGTGCAAATTGTTGTTTTTTTTGCTTATTTCAGTGTTTCGCAGAAAAGGAATATCAAACGGAGTCCAAACGGAATGAAACCTTTGGGAGCGTGATTTTTTGAACAAACGTGATCCAGAGGACTTGGAGTGGACGTCAAGAAAAATATGAGGAGGCCAGGAGGCAGGGGGCGCGCCTACCCCCTGGGCGCGCCCTCCACCCTCGTGGGCCCCTCGTGGCTCCACCGACTTACTTCTTCCTCCTATATATACCTACGACCCCGAAACCATCCGGAGCACCACGAAAACGTAATTCCACCGTCGCAACCTTCTGTACCTGTGAGATCCCATCTTGGGGCCTTTTCCGGCGCTCTGCTGGAGGGGGCATCAATCACGGAGGGCTTCTACATCAACACCATAGCCTCTCCGATGATGTGTGAGTAGTTTACCGCATACCTTCGGGTCCATAATTATTAGCTAGATGGCTTCTTCTCTCTCTTTGGATCTCAATACAAAGTTCTCCTCGATCTTCTTGGAGATCTATTTGATGTAACTCTTTTTGCGGTGTGTTTGTCGAGATCCGATGAATTGTGGCTTTATGATCAAGATCATCTATGAACAATATTTGAATCTTCTCTGAATTCTTTTATGTATGATTGGTTATCTTTGCAAGTCTCTTCGAATTATCAGTTTGGTTTGGCCTACTAGATTGATATTTCTTGCAATGGGAGAAGTGCTTAGCTTTGGGTTCAATCATGCGGTGCTCGATCCCAGTGACAGTAGGGGAAACGACATGTATTGTATTTTTGCCATCGAGGATAAAAAGATGGGGTTTATATCATATTGCTTGAGTTTATCCCTCTACATCATGTCATCTTACCTAATGTGTTACTCTGTTCTTATGAACTTAATACTCTAGATGCATGCTGGATAGCGATCGATGTGTGGAGTAATAGTAGTAGATGCAGGCAGGAGTCGGTCTAGTTGTCACGGACGTGATGCCTACATACATGATCATGCCTAGATATTCTCATAATTATGCACTTATCTATCAATTGCTCGACGGTAATTTGTTCACCCACCGTAATACTTATGCTATCTTGAGAGAAGCCACTAGTGAAACCTATGGCCCCCGGGTCTATTCTCTATCATATTAATCTTCCGTCAACTAGCTATTTATGTCGCCGTTTAGTTTGCTTTCTTTACTTTTAGTCTTTATCATAAAAATACCAAAAATATTATCTTATCATCTCTAGCAGATCTCACTTTTGCAAGTGGCCGTGAAGGGATTGACAACCCCTTTATCGCGTTGGTTGCAAGGTTCTTATTTGTTTGTGTAGGTACGAGGGACTTGCGTGTGGCCTCCTACTGGATTGATACCTTGGTTCTCAAAAACTGAGGGAAATACTTACGCTACTTTGATGCATCACCCTTTCCTCTTCAAGGGAAAACCAACGCGGTGCTCAAGAGGTAGCATGAGCGCAAGACACCGGGGCCCCCAGGCACACCCTGGTGGGTTGTCCTCAGCCCAGCCAATCTCCGGAGCCCTCTTCTGGTATATAGGTCATTTTGACCTAGAAAAAACAAGGAGAGGACTTTCGGGATGGAGCGCCGCCATCTCGAGGCAGAACTTGGGCAGGGGAACTTTTTCCCTCTGGCGGAGCGATTCCACCGGAGGAACTTCCCTCCCGGAGGGGGAAATCGAAGCCATAGTCATCACCAACAACCATCTCATCTTTGGGAGGCCAATCTCCATCAACATCTTCAACAGCACCATATCCTCACAAACCCTAGTTCATCTCTTGTGTTCAATCTTTGTGCCGAAACCTCATATTGGTACTTGGGGGTGACTAGTAGTGTTGATTACATCTTGTAGTTGATTACTATATGGTTTATTTGGTGGAAGATTATATGTTCAGATCCATTATGCTATTTAATACCCCTCTGATCTTGGGCATGATTATCATTTATGAGTTGTTACTTTCGTTCTTGAGGTCACGGGAGAAATCTTGTTGCAAGTAATCATGTGAACTTGATATGTGTTTGATATTTTGATGATATGTATGTTGTGATTCCCTTAGTCGTGTCATGTGAACGTCGACTACATGGCACTTCACCATCTTTGGGCCTAAGGGAATGCATTGTGGAGTAGTTATTAGATGATGGGTTGCTAGAGTGACCGAAACTTAAACCCTACTTTATGCGCTACTTCGTAAGGGACCGATTTGGATCCAAATGCTTAATGCTATGGTTAGATTTTATCTTAATACTTTTCTTGTAGTTGTGGATGCTTGCGAAGGGGTTAATCATAAGTGGGAGGTTTGTTCAAGTAATAACAGCACCCAAGCACCGATCCACCCACATATCAAATTATCAAAGTAGCGAACACGAACCAAACCAACATGATGAAATTGACTAGATGAAATTCCCGTGTACCCTCAAGAACGCTTTGCTTATTATAAGAGACCATTTTGGCCTGTCCTTTGCCACAAAAGTATTGGGCTAACTTGTTGCACTTTATTTACTGTTACTTGCTCATTACAAATTATCTCGCTATCAAACTACCTGTTACCGACAATTTCAGTGCTTGCAGAAATTACCTTGCTAAAAACGACTTGTCATTTCCTTCTGCTCCTCGTTGGGTTCGACACTCTTACTTATCGAAAGGACTATGATTGATCCCCTATACTTGTTGGTCATCAAGACTCTTTTCTGGCGCCATTGCCGGGGAATGAAGCGCTCTTGGTAAGTGGAAATTGGTAAGGAAAAATTATTACTACATGCTGAAATTTATTGTCACTTGCTATGATGAAAAACCATCATTTGAGGGGCTTGTTCGGGGTATCTTCACCTCGACCGGAACCACAATTAGTTGCCCCTCAATCTACTACACCTACTGAAAATATTGGTTATGAAATTCCTCCGGATAATCCTTATGCAGGAGATGGAACTGAACATCCTGATATGCACCTGATATATGTGGATGAAATTTGTGGATTATTTAAGCATGTAGGTTTATCCGGAGAGGAAGCTAAGCAGAAGGTTTTCCCTTTATCTTTGAGGGGAAAAGCATTCACATGGTATAGGCTATGCGATGATATTGAATCTTGGAACTAGAATCGACTGAAACTGGAATTTCACCAAAAAAAATTATCCTATGCATCTAGTTCATCGTGATCAGAATTACATATATAATTTGTGGCCTCGTGAAGGAGAAAGTATCGCTCTAGCTTGGGGGAGTCTTAAGTAAATTTTATATTCATGCCCCAATCATGAGCTCTCGAGAGAAATTATTATTCATAACTTTTATGCTCAGCTTCTCGTGATGATCAATCCATGCTCGATACTTCTTGTACTGGTTCTTTTATGAAGAACACCATTGAATTCAGGTGGGATCTTTTAGAAAGAATTAAACGCAACTATAAATATTGGGAACTCTATGAAGGTAAAGATTCAGGTTTTAAGCTTGATTTTGATTGTGTTAAATCTTTTATGAATACCGATGCTTTTCACAAGTTTAGCACTAAATATGGACTTGACTCTGAGATAGTGTCCTCTTTTGTGAATCATTTGCTACTCATGATGATCTCCCTAAGGAGAAGTGGTTTAAATATCACCCCCCTATTAAAGAAGAAATTAAAGAACCGGTAATAGCTAAAGATGAAACTATCATTTACAATGTTGATCCAGTTGTGCCTACTGCTTATATTGAAAAACCACTTTTCCTTGTGAGGATAAAGTAACATGCTAAGGTTTCAAATGTGGTTCGCAAAAGTAATATCAAAGCACCTAGACCATCAGAACAAATCAAAGTAGAACCTAATGTTGCTATGGTTAAAGATCTCCCGGTGGAAAATATTGATGGGCATTGTTATTTACTTCTATGCTGAAGCTCCTAGAATTGCCAAACCCGATGAAAAGGATAAACATAGACCTGTTGTTGGCATGCCCATTGTCTCGGTTAAAATAGGAGATCATTGGTATCATAGTTTATGTGATTTAGGTGCTAGTGTGAGTGTTATTCCTTTTACCTTGTACCAAGAAATTATGAACGATATAGCACCCGCTGAAATAGAAGACATAGATGTTACTATTAAACTTGCTAATAGAGACACCATCACACCACTTGGGCTTGTTATAGATGTTGAAGTCTTATGTGGGAAAATAAAATATCCTACTGATTTTCTAGTTCTTGGTTCCCCACAGGATGACTTTTGTCCCACTATCTTTGGTAGACCTTTCTCGAACATTGTCAATGTTACTATAGATTGTCATAAACAAATTGTTAGTGTTAGCTTTAGTGATGAGTCTCATGAATTTAATTTCTCTAAGTTTAGTAGACAACCTCGTGATAAAGAATTACCTAATAAGGATTAAATAATTGGTCTTGCTTCTATTGCCATGCCTTCTACTGATCCACTAGAACAATATTTGCTCGACCATAAAAATGATATGCACTTGCGTGAAAGAAATGAAATAGATAAAATATTCTTTGAACAACAACCTCTTCTTAAACACGATTTGCCTATTGAAACTCTAGGAGGTCCTTCTCCACCTGAAGGTGATCCTGTGTTTGAATTAAAACAATTGTCTGACACTTTGAAATATGATTATCTTGATGAGAAAAAGATATATCCTATTATTATTAGTTGATACGTCTCCAATGTATCTATAATTTATGAAGTATTCATGCCATATTTACAATAATTTTATATGATTTTGGTATGATTTGATTACAACTAACCCGGACTGACGATGTTTTCAACAAAACTACCGTGGTGTTGTTTTTTTGTGCAGAAATAGAAGTTCTCGGAACGAGCTGAAAATTTACGGAGAATATTTTTGGAAAATATAAAAATTACTGGAATGAAAAGATATCGGAGAGGAGTCCCAAGGCAACCACAAGGGTGGGGGGCGCACCCCCTTGCCTTGTCGTCGCCTCGTGGGCCCCCTTGACTTGTCCCCGACGCCAAAACCTCCTATAAATCCCAAAACCTCCAGAAATAAACCTAGATCGGGAGTTCCGCCGTCGCAAGCCTCTGTAGCCACGAAAAACCAATCAGGAGCCCGTTCCGGCACCCTGCCGAAGGGGGAAACCATCACCGGTGGTCATCTTCATCATCCTGGTGGTCTCCGTGACGAGGAGGGATTAGTTCACCCTCGGGGTTGAGGGTATGTACCAGTAGCTATGTGTTTGATCTCTCTCTCTCTCCCGTGTTCTTGATTTGGCACGATCTTGATGTACCGCGAGCTTTGTTACTATATTTGAATCATATGGTGTTTCTCCCCCTCTATCTTCTTGTGATGAATTGATTTTTGCCTTTGAGGTTTCACTATTATCGGATTGAATACTATTTATGAATTTGAGAACACTTGATGACAATGGGGTGTTCTATTGATTCACTTGATGTATGTTTTGGCACTCAAGTCGCGGATTCCCGAGGTGAGATTGGGGTAATCTATGCATAGGGGTTGATGCGTTTTCGTCCTTGTTTCTCCGGTAGAAATCTTTGGGCACTCTTTGAGATTCTTTATGTTGGATTGAATATTATGAATCTGAAGTAGTTTGATGCATATCATGTAATTGACCCACGGATACTTGTGCTAACATTGGAGTACGTAGGTGACATTAGGGTTGATTGATGTGTGTCATATGGTGTTATTTTACTACGAACTCTAGGGCTGTTTGTGACACTTATAGGAATAGCTCAATGGATTGATCGGAAAGAATAACTTTGAGGTGATTTCGTACCCTACAAGAAATTTTCATCTTATGTTCTCCCCGATAGGAACTTTGGAGTGACTTTTGTCGCACATTGAGGGATTGCCTTATGATCTAATTATGTTATCACTGTTGAGAGAACTTGCACTAGTGAAAGTATGAAACCTAGGCCTTGTTTTCAAGCATTGCAATACCGTTTTTGCTAACTTTTACTACTAGTTACCTTGTTGTTTTCATATTTTCATATTACAAAAACCTATATCTACCATCCATATTACACTTGTATCACCATCTCTTCGCCGAACTAGTGCACCTATACAATTTACCATTGTATTGGGTGTGTTGGGGACACAAGAGACTCTTTGTTATTTGGTTGCAGGGTTGTTTGAGAAAGACCATCTTCATCCTATGCCTCCCACGGATTGATAAACCTTAGGTCATCCACTTGAGGAAAATTTGCTACCGTCCTACAAAAACTCTGCGCTTGGAGGCCCAACACGAGTCTACAAGAAGGTTGCGTAGTAGACATCATTAGTGCTAACCTTTCAGAACATGAAGAAGAAAAATTATTGAAAATTCTGAAGAAGCACCGAGCTGCCATTGGGTATACTCTTGATGATCTTAAGGGCATTAGTCACAGTCCCTGTCAGCACAAGATTAATATGGAACCTGATGCTAAACCCGTTGTTGATGAAAGGAGTGGTAAGAACTGAAATATTAAAGCTTCTGAAAGCAGGTATAATCTATCCCATAACTGATAGTAGATGGGTAAGTCTCGTTCATTGTGTCCCTAAGAAGGAAGGAATTACTGTTGTTCCTAATGATAAAAATGAACTTATTCCACAAAGAATTGTCACTTGCTATAGAATGGTAATTGATTTTAGAAAGTTAAATAAAGCTACTAGAAAATATCATTACCCACTGCCTTTTATTGATCAAATGCTAGAAATACTATCTAAGCACACACACTTTTGTTTTCTTGATGGATATTCTGGTTTTTCTCAAATACCTATTTCACGACCTGATCAAGAGAAACCCACCTTTACTTGTCCTTTTGGAACTTATGCTTATAGATGTATGCCTTTTGGTTTATGTAATGCACCTGCTGCCTTTCAAAGATGTATGACTGCTATATTCTCTGATTTTTGTGAAAAGATTGTTGAGGTTTTCATGGATGATTTTTCCGTTTACGAAACTTCTTTTGATGATTGCTTAAGCAACCTTGACCGAGTCTTGCAGAGATGTGAGCAAACTAATTTTGTCTTGAATTGGGAGAAGTGCCACTTTATGGTTAATGAAGGTATTGTCTTGGGGCATAAAATTTCTGATGATTTATTGAGGTGGATAAAGCTAAAGTTGATGCAATTGAGAAAATGACATGTCCTAATATTAAAGGTATTTATAGTTTTCTTGGTCATGCTGGTTTCTATAGGAGGTTTATTAAAGACTTCTCTAAAATTTCTAGGCCTCTTACAAATATTTTACAGAAGGATGTTCCATTTGTCTTTGATGATGATTGTGTAGAAGCCTTTGAAACACTTAAGAAAGTCTTAACTTCTGCATCTATAGTTCAACCACCTGATTGGAACTTGCCTTTTGAAATTATGTGTGATGCTAGTTTATGATGTTGGTGTTGTTCTTGGACAAAGAGTTGAAAAGAAATTAAATATTATTCAGTATGCTAGTAAAACTCTAGATGAGGAGGACCCACCCGCTGTCAAATACCACCTTTGATTGTGTCCATGTCAGCACCCACTCACGGTAAAAACCAGCCAGGGACGGTTTTTGGCCAGTATTGGATTGTTTAGGGGGGTAAGGGAGCAGAAAGAAAGATCGGGGGGTTATATGAACCACCAAATTTCTTCAGGATAGTAAAATGGACTTTTTCTACCTCTAATTCATTGGATATTGTTTATTCTAATATATGGAGCACAAAGAGTGGTGGCGTGTCACTATCGTCGGCCCACTGGGCCACAAGCGGGTAGCCCAAGAGTGCACCGTTGACTTTGCGCACAAAACTAAGAATCCCACTCAGATTAGGCTATATCAGATTCCATCTTATAGGCCTACAAGTTTCTGGTAATACTACCTTTTAAATACAGTTTTATATTTTTTTTTGGCAAAGATATAGTTTTAGGGCATCTCCAAAGCGGACCCTCAAACCTCCACTATATATCTAGATCGCAATGTCCGGACCACTTTTGCCATTCAACGGAAACCCCTATATGTTCGTTTAGCAGTTCGGACGTACGGATTCTGGTATCCTAGCAACAAACGTGAGAGGTTTTGCCGGAGTCGGACATGCACTTGACCAACACAAAGCCTCCCGCGTGATCCTTGTCTCTTTTCTCTCTTCACATGCATGTTCCCCCTTTCCTCTCAACTCGACACCACACCATAATATTTCACTACATCCATGGCCCCTATCTACTCTTGTAGCGACCCGACCTCAGACGGTCAAGCCTCTGTGTATCCGTGCCATCCCTGGATCAGTATGCTGGCACACACAGTACATCCATGCATATATCAAAGTGCAATCACATGTATAACTAACGTAAAATGATATACATACCTTGTAATACTCAGCGGAAACAATCAAACGGGTGTGGAGGCCCATCAACACCATCGGCAGGTTGAGTGTAGACCGTAACCCTGTATCGTAACTCTTACTCGTCGAGGAAATATCTGCAACATGATACGTTGCAGCCGTGTAGGTCAAGACATTGAATGTACCGCAAGATCACAATAAGAGAGAACAGATGATAAACTATACTATATGCAGTATGGCTTTGTGGCTCTGTATCTGAGTTTTGTTTGCGTAAAAGCTGGTTTTGTTTTCCTTACCTCAAAAGAATAAATGAAGTCTGTACTATAGAGTTTTCTATCATGACATGGTTCCGCCAACCAATGTCTCATAGCCCAAATTCATCATAAGTTGCCCACAATTAAGTTATCAATCCGGTGTTGAGAGTTCCGAGATAGACCCAAGTCCGAGGCTCAAATTGTCCGTAATCGGGACACGGCTAATCGATTAGGTTTAAACCCTCTGCAGAGGTTTGTACACTTTACCCGCAAGATTCGATCCTCTTTTACGCTCTCGCACTTCAGGGTGTTTGAGAACAAGACGATCAAACATGGTCTTCCGAAGAGTTCCTCGACCACCGTCCGTGCTCATCCAATCCTACCGTAGTTCTACATCTGCTAGCACCGTCCCAGCCAGATTCACCACTAAGGTCAACCAAGCCGAGCCCATAGTGACTTGCGGTTGCAGGTAAGCTTCCGGCATGAAGTATTCTTCCGTCTCTTTGAGTCTGGGTGAAGCTTTCCGCAAGATGTCATGGCGCTTCTCCATGCATCCCGGCCAACCACTGGTTTCTCCAGGGTGCCCGTCACTCGTAAAGGGTCGTCATCTGCAGTTGTAAAACAAAAATGGTGCTCAGAATAAGGTACATATCTCCTGGGGCACACATTCATATCATCCAAACAAAACTTCACGCTCAATTTCCAATATCCAGTTTATGCATCACAACTCACTTTCTTCCATGTTCATCCAGAATGTTAATTTCCAAGATAAAATATGACAACTCCTTAAAGCCTTTCAGCATATGACATTTCAACTTTATTGAGTCATTAACTATTACAATCTCTGAGTAATCTATTACATAACTCAACTCATCGAACTCATGAAAATTAAATTGCTTTCTACTACTCTTATTATCCATATCAAAATTCCAACTACTCAACTCCAGCTTTCGTCTTGTTGGGACATTTAGTAGCATAATGTCCTGCTTCCTTGCAGCGAAAACAAAAGGCTTCCGACATGTCTCGGGGCTTCTTTGTGATTATGTAGGCTCCTTGGATTCTTGGCTTCTTTTCCGGACATTTACTAGCGTAATGACCTAAATCCTTGCACTGTAACAAGTGATATGACTCAAGTCCTTCTCTGCGAAAATTGTGTTGTTCGGGGTTGCCTTCTTTTCTCTTCTGGATTTCTCTGTAATGATCGAGCTTCTATTTCCGAGGGTCAAACTTCACTTCTGCTGTCGGAAATAACCCGATACTCTTTTCTTTCCTTGGTGCAATACTGCGAAAAATGTCCTTCTTCTCCACATGAATAGCAGGCATTGGAGTAAAATCTGTTGAGGCCTTCTCCATCAGGGTCTTCAACACATTCCTTCATCACAGATTCTTTCATAACTTCTCGGAGGGCTTCTTTCATTCCTTCTTCCTGCTCCTGAATAGTTCGTTGCACTATGGGATAAATGTGACACTGAGTCGGGTAGTGGGTGGTTCCTTCACACAAGAAACAAGTCACCTGACTAGTTGGGCATTCCTCAGCTGGGTGTTTCTCCTCACAATGAGGGCATCCATCCTTGTGTTCCTCCTGGGTGTGTCCTATTTCTCCGCAAATCTTGCATGCACAAGGTTTCTTCTTCGGGTTATCATAGTGCTTCCGGATGAGACGTGATCTCAACAGGGTCTTCTTGAATTCTTCCCAAGTCTTTGTTCCATTCCATCCCTGTATAGCTTGATGCATTTGCCACCATGTTGCAGCACTTCCTTCAAAGTACTGAAGAGCGTAAGATACTTCATTCTTCCTTGAAACCAAATTGCTTCAAGTGATTCTCCATGTTCGAATCCATAGCTCGCCTCCAAATGAGTCTTCGGTCCGAGAATATCAGTCCAACTTCATTCATCATCTATGGGTCCAAAAGTTTTGGGATGAGATATGAGAGAGGTGGGGGGGGATATACACACAATACAAACAATAGTTTTTTTTTGAAGAAACAAGTTTTACTTTGTGGCTGTCGGAAAACATCAAACAAATGATAGCTCACAAATCACCGCATCTAACGTAAGTATATAACAGGGGTTTGGTCTTCTAAAAGTCAAATAAATCTTTAGATTCTTCAAATTCTTCTAGTCTTCGGAGTCTTCAATTGTTGCAGCTTCAACTCTTTTAATGCATGGTCAAATCCTCTTTACTCTGAAGAGGCCATCAGTTATCCGATATCTTGTCCTTCTTAGAGCGGCTTCAGTTGATTCTTCATGTGATCAAAAGGAGAAGGGTATATTCTAACTATTTGAGGTGAGAGTGTCTATTTGATAAAATCAAGAGATGAGAAGTAAGAGTCTTTTGAAAATAAAGTTTTTTGTGAGACATCCTGTCCTAGGGGCTTTCCGATTTCTAGGGTCACGTCCTACAGTCAACATGTGCTCTGATACCATATCTGTAGCGACCCGACCTCAGACGGTCAAGCCTCTGTGTATCCGTGCCATCCTCGGATCAAGATCTTTGGCACACACAAGACATCAATGCATATATCAAAGTGCAATCACATGTATAAATAACGTAAAATGATATATATACCTCGTAATACTCAGCGGAAACAATCAAACGGGTGTGGAGTCCCATCAACGCCATCGGCAGGTTGAGTGTAGACCGTAACCCTGTATCGTAACTCTTACTCGTCGAGGAAATATCTGCAACATGATACGTCGCAGAGTGTAGGTCAAGACATTGAATGTACCGCAAGATCACAATAAGAGAGAACAGATGATAAACTATACTATATGCAGTATGGCTTTGTGGCTCTGTATCTGAGTTTTGTTTGCGTAAAAGTTGGTTTTGTTTTCCTTACCTCAAAAGAATAAATGAAGTCTGTACTATAGAGTTTTCTATCATGACATGGTTCCGCCAACCGATGTCTCATAGCCCAAATTCATCATAAGTTGCCCACAATTAAGTTATCAATCCGGTGTTGAGAGTTCGAGATAGACCCAAGTCCAGAGGCTCAAATTGTCCGTAATCGGGACACGGCTAATCGATTAGGTTTAAACCCTCTGCAGAGGTTTGTACACTTTACCCGCAAGATTCGATCCTCTTTTACGCTCTCGCACTTCAGGTGTTTGAGAACAAGACGATCAAACATGGTCTTCCAAGAGTTCCTCCGACCACCGTCCGTGCTCATCCAATCCTACCGTAGTTCTACATCTGCTAGCACCGCCCCAGCCAGATTCACCACTAAGGTCAACCAAGCCAGAGCCCATAGTGACTTGCGGTTGCACGTAAGCTTCCGGGCATGAAGTATTCTTCCGTCTCTTTGAGTCTGGGTGAAGCTTTCCGCAAGATGTCATGGCGCTTCTCCATGCATCCCGCCAACCACTTGGTTTCTCCAGGTGCCCGTCAACCGTCCTTCACCCAAAGAGTGTGTATTGAATTCTTGTCTCGAGTCTTTAAGTCTTGAGGCCTTGAAGATGCAGTCCTTGCAGATTCCATCATGGATTTGTCTTCATTGACGAGATCCTCCATTCTCACACCACTCCGAGCACTCATACCAACCCCGCTCATGTAGCGTAGCATTAAAATAAATAACGTCCCGGGCTTGGTAACAGGGTGATGGGTTCCTACCTCATGCATACTACTCAACTACAAGGATTCAATATCACTACTGGAGGAATTGTTGCGAAGATGCCACTAGATGCAATAAAACACATAGGTATGAAAAACATGGTCAAAGTGAACTTGCCTTGATGACGATCTTCGAAAACTAGGGACTCGTGGTAGCAAGCTTCGCACTCCGGAAATTCTACCGAGGCAAACAACAATCATATAAGCATACAAACATATGATCACTTACCATAACAGCATACTAATATGAAACACACAAAACAATCGAATCAAAACCCAAAGACAAACTCGAAGAAATCCAAATCAAAGTTTTTTACCACATCAAACAACAATCAAGAAATAGTTTTGCACAACAAAATCTTTCTTAACAGAACCTAAGCATGGGTTTTTGCTAATTAACAGAAAAGAATTCATCAAGCAACTAGGAGCAAAAGAATCACATTAAAGGCTATTATAAAACTCCTATTATGCCTAAAACAATCCCTAGCAAGAAAAATAAAATAAAAGTTTTATTTATTGTAAATAAAAGTTCATGCTCTAAAGTTACATAAACTAACCTAGAATAAACTATCACATATGAAAAATAAAATTATTTGCTCATTAAAACAATAGGAAAACAGTAGCTAGTTAAATAATTAAGAACTACATGGTTTTGATTAAAACTATTTTTTATTAAATCTAAAATTCCCAAATAAATTCCTACGGTTAGGCAATGTCAAAACAAAGTAGTGACAAAAGAATCACTAAAAATAATATTCTAACTCATTTTATAGCAGAATTACTATTCTGTCTAAATCTAAAATAAAACAATTTTAATTAAATTTAACATGACTAATTATATTTTCTACAGAAACTACAATAAATTTGCAAACCAACAAAAAAAGAATCACTTAAAAATATTAAGTAGATTAAAAGATATGAATTTTACAAAACTGAAACTATTCTGTTAAAAACAGAAACGAAGAAATTAACTAAAAAGGAAAACGGGCTAATGGGCCTATATAACGCTCAGGCGTAACTTAGCTAAAATACGCACGCGATAATAAACCGCTTCGGGCCGGTCCAACTAACCCTAACAAAACCAGAACTAAACCGGAACAAAAACCGGTTTTATAAAACTAAACCTACCGCTTCGGTCGATCTAATCTAAGGGGTCGACTACAGATCGGACGGCGGAGGGGACTCGGCGACTCACATGGGAAAGACGACGGCGACAATGACGGCGGCTCGGGGCGACGTTAGCGCTGGCGGCTCGGTGGTCGGGGACGTCGGCGGGACCTCCGCGGAGGTGCGGCGTGGTGAGGGAGCTCGGGGTGGAGTCGGGTGAGCTCGAGGGTTCGGGGCGGCAGTGCGGCGACAATGGCGCTGGGCGGTGCTCTCGGCTCCATGAGCGATCTGGCGAGGAGAGAGGGTCGGGCGAGGGGCAAGGGGGGGAACGGGGTCGAGGGGGGGTTTATATAGGGGGGGCACCCGGCTTGGAGGAGGGGTAGATCGGGCGAGGGGATCGGGGAGGATCCCGGATCCTTCGGGATTCCGGCGAGCGGCGGCGGTGGCGTTGGCTTGGGGAGGAAGAAGGAGGGGTGGGGTCCAGGTGTCGGCGGGAGAGGGAGGGAGGTGATCGGGTCGGGCGACCGAGGCCTAGGGGGTTCGGCGCGGCTGGGTCGGTCGGTCGGCTCGGCTCATACTTTGGTCAGGCAGGGCCTGCCATTGGCTGGTTGGCCGCCAGCTGGCTGGGCTGGGCAGTTAGCTGGTCCAGCGCCGGGGTTTTTTTCCTTTTTTCTATTTTTTTATTTTTTGAATTTTAGAGAGAGAAAAATATATAAATATAAATATTTTATATAGGACATATATATATATCAAAATTTTCAGAAAAAGATTTCCTACAACATGAACTATTTTTCAAGTTCAAATAAAATCCTCAAAATTTTACAAAACTCAAATAGTGTTGCTGTTGCAATAAAACCCAACAAAAATCATTTTTAAAATACCAAAATAACTTCAAAATTATTTTCTCCTAATTTTCCATTGAAGGGAATCATTTTACCCTCATTCCCATTTATTTATTTTTAGGAGAAAAATAATTTGAACAAAATCCAAATAATTCCAAATTTGAAAGGGAGTTTCAAAATACTTTCAAATGACTTTCAATTTGATTCCTTTTAACTTCCAACTCATATTTCATATAATTGAAGAAGTCATTTTATCTTCCCTCATGAAAATCATTGAGTTGCATAAAGCTTTGGGTTTGAAATATTTTCAAATGAAATTCAAATCTTTTCAAACCCTTTTCATTTCAAATGGAAGAAGTCATGTCATCTTCACTCTAGGGTTTTGTTTTGGAATGAAATTGAATTCATTGGGATCCAAAAGGGCAAAGGGAAAATTTTGGGAAAGTCATTTCATTCCCTCTCATTCAACTTTCAAAAAGTTTCAAATTCCACTCAATTTCACTCAATCAATCAAACCAACAATCAGACAACAAGCATAGTTATTTATTTAATATGACATTCCAAAATTTAGAATTTTGGGATGTTACAAATCTACCACACTTAAAATGAATCTCGTCCTCGAGATTCGAAGAGGCTAGCAAGAAAGGGTTAGGGGTCTGCTAGCAAACGTTTGGTCGGAAAGGTCAGGGGTGCTACCACACTTAAAACAAGGTTACGGTTCCAATAAACTCAGATACTTCCTCTGGAGTGCCGACAATGTATGTCTCTTCATATATCTTACAATAGCTCCTTCATTAACGCTCTTCTGTCAGAAGCATAGAGTTTTCCTCAAAATCTTGGGTCGGTTCGTCAAAGTTGAAGTTCGTCCGAGACTGGATCTTCTTAGTCGATAGGTCATGTCCATTCTAGACAACTATCGAAATACTCATGGTGGTCTACAATTCATGGTTTTTCCTGCAGAAAACGGGTATGGGTTGAACCTCATCGTATAACCTACGATTGGCAACGGTTGCCTGTAAAGAGTTCCATCGTCCTACCATTCTATGGTTTTATGGCTTATCGCGTCAACACTCTTCTAAGGTTTTGAGGCTCTCGATTTTCCATCAACATATGATAGTTCATGATAGAAGTCTCCGTATGGGGCCAATCCATCCCGCATTTGAATCATTACCACATACGTAAATAGTAAATCACGTATTCTAACACTTGGGCATACTCACAAGCACTGCAGAATTTCCTTGTCGATTTAACCGAGTTCAGATAAATCCATGGTTTCGCAAGCTGAACAAGACATCTATCGCTCTTCACAATCCTCGGTTTTCAGATCCTCCTAAAATGTCGGATGATTAAACTCGGAGTTTTCTTCGAAATATGTTCCTACAAAGAAGAGTGTGCTTGCTTCTTATTAACTCCTGGGCTGTGGGTTATGGCCCACTTCAACTCTTTACAAGTTTAATTCATCCTTCCTAGGATTATCATTCCATATTCCAACATTACATCTCCTGTAAATCCAATAGTACTTCTTCCTTCATACCCTTGTGGTGACGACCATACAAAACTCCAACTTATTTTGTCCAGCTTCCTTCTATGGACCGTCATGAATAACACATTTCTTTCTTCATTGATCCTGTGGCTTTACGGAGTACTACGACACCAAAAAAATGCACTAGTTTATCCATAAATCTCATTATTTTCATATCAATCTTTTATTACATCCTTAACCATTTTTTGTGAATCCAAATTCCAAAAAGTTTATTACAAATGCCGCCACCCACATGGTTCGGTATGGTCAGACATTACTTCCAACTTTATTTATTTATCTTCCTCGAGGATTCTTTAGTCCTGCTGGAATTGTGCGACATGCGCCTTGAAATCTTCAATCTTCTGTTTCATCGTGGTGGCCTTGAGCTTCACCTCCATCATCTCTGCATGCACTTCCCTTAGGTATTCCTGAGTATAACGGAGTCTTGCTTCGAGTATTTCTCCGATCTGGCGTATGGCTTCCATGGCTGCTTCACGAACAGCATCGAAGAAAGTTGCTTGTGGCACACGTGAGATGAAAAAGTACTGCCCCATCATCTTTGGGCAAACTCCTTTCAAACGGTGGAGGTGTACCTCCACATACCAAAGTTCCACTCCCTTTTGCATGAAGGGGTAGCCTTTGTAGACTGCATCTCCTTCAAGGTGAATATGCCTCATCATGTCCTTCAGATCTTCGGTAATCATGATCACTTGTCGTGGTCATGATTGTTTCCGACCTTTAAGGAAAGACTCGTAAAGGGTCATCATCTGCAGTTGTAAAACAAAATTGGTGCTCAGAATAAGGTACATATCTCCTGGGGCACACATTCATATCATCCAAACAAAACTTCACGCTCAATTTCCAATATCCAGTTTATGCATCACAACTCACTTTCTTCCATGTTCATCCAGAATGTTAATTTCCAAGATAAAATATAACAACTCCTTAAAGCCTTTCAGCATATGACATTTCAACTTTATTGAGTCATTAACTATTACAATCTCTGAGTAATCTATTACATAACTCAACTCATCGAACTCATGAAAATGAAATTGCTTTCTACTACTCTTATTATCCATATCAAAATTCCAACTACTCAACTCCAGCTTTCGTCTCGTTGGGACATTTAGTAGCATAATGTCCTGCTTCCTTGCAGCGAAAACAAAAGGCTTCCGACATGTCTCGGGCTTCTTTGTGATTATGTAGGCTCCTTGGATTCTTGGCTTCTTTTAGGACATTTACTAGCGTAATGACCTAAATCCTTGCAACTGTAACAAGTGATATGACTCAAGTCCTTCTCTGCGAAAATTGTGTTGTTCTAGGGTTGCCTTCTTTTCTCTTCTGGATTTCTCTCAGAATGATCAGATCTTCTATTTCCGAGGGTCAAACTTCACTTCGCTGTCGGAAATAACCCAGATACTCTTTTCTTTCCTTGGTGCAATCTCGTGAAAATGTCCTTCTTCTCCACATGAATAGCAGGCATTGGAGTAAAATCTGTTGAGGCCTTCTCCATCGGGTCTTCAACACATTCCTTCATCATGATTCTTTCATAACTTCTCGGAGGGCTTCTTTCATTCCTTCTTCCTGCTCCTGAATAGTTCGTTGCACTATGGGGTAAATGTGACACTTGAGTCGGGTAGTGGGTGGTTCCTTCACACAAGAAACAAGTCACCGACTAGTTGGGCATTCCTCACCGGGTGTTTCTCCTCACAATGAGGGCATCCATCCTTGTGTTCCTCCCGGTGTGTCCTATTTCTCCGCAAATCTTGCATGCACAAGGTTTCTTCTTCGGGTTATCATAGTGCTTCCGGATGAGACGTGATCTCAACAGGGTCTTCTTGAATTCTTCTCAAGTCTTTGTTCCATTCCATCCCTGTATAGCTTGATGCATTTGCCACCATGTTGCAGCACTTCCTTCAAAGTACTGAAGAGCGTAAGATACTTCATTCTTCCTTGAAACCAAATTGCTTCCGAAGTGATTCTCCATGTTCTGAATCCATAGCTCTGCCTCCGGCTGAGTCTTCGGTCCAGAGAATATCAGTCCAACTTCATTCATCATCTATGGGTCCAAAAGTTTTGGGATGAGATATGAGAGAGGTGGGGGGGGGATATACACACAATACAAACAATAGTTTTTTTTTTTGAAGAAACAAGTTTTACTTTGTGGCTGTCGGAAAACATCAAACAAATGATAGCTCACAAATCGCCGCATCTAACGTAAGTATATAACAGGGGTTTGGTCTTCTAAAAGTCAAATAAATCTTTAGATTCTTCAAATTCTTCTAGTCTTCGGAGTCTTCAATTGTTGCAGCTTCAACTCTTTTAATGCATGGTCAAATCCTCTTTACTCTGAAGAGGCCATCAGCTATCCGATATCTTGTCCTTCTTGGAGCGGCTTCATTGATTCTTCATGTGATCAAAAGGAGAAGGGTATATTCTAACTATTTGAGGTGAGAGTGTCTATTTGATAAAATCAAAGAGATGAGAAGTAAGAGTCTTTTGAAAATAAAGTTTTTGTGAGACATCCTGTCCTAGGGGCTTTCCGATTTCTAGGGTCACGTCCTACACCAACATGTGCTCGATACCATATCAGAGCGACCCGACCTCAGACGGTCAAGCCTCGTATCCGTACCATCCTCGGATCAAGATCTTGGCACACACAAGACATCAATGCATATATCAAAGTGCAATCACATGTATAAATAACGTAAAATGATATATATACCTCGTAATACTCAGCGGAAACAATCAAACGGGTGTGGAGTCCCATCAACGCCATCGGCAGGTTGAGTGTAGACCGTAACCCTGTATCGTAACTCTTACTCGTCAAGGAAATATCTGCAACATGATACGTTGCAGCCGTGTAGGTCAGTACATTGAATGTACCGACAAGATCACAATAAGAGAGAACAGATGATAAACTATACTATATGCAGTATGGCTTTGTGGCTCTGTATCTGAGTTTTGTTTGCGTAAAAGCTGGTTTTGTTTTCCTTACCTCAAAAGAATAAATGAAGTCTGTACTATAGAGTTTTCTATCATGACATGGTTCCGCCAACCGATGTCTCATAGCCCAAATTCATCATAAGTTGCCCACAATTAAGTTATCAATCCGGTGTTGAGAGTTCCGAGATAGACCCAAGTCCAGAGGCTCAAATTGTCCGTAACCGGGGACACGGCTAATCGATTAGGTTTAAACCCTCTGCAGAGGTTTGTACACTTTACCCGCAAGATTCGATCCTCTTTTACGCTCTCGCACTTCGGGTGTTTAAGAACAAGACGACCAAACATGGTCTTCCAAGAGTTCCTCGACCACCGTCCGGTGCTCATCCAATCCTACCGTAGTTCTACATCTGCTAGCACCGCCCCAGCCAGATTCACCACTAAGGTCAACCAAGCCAGAGCCCATAGTGACTTGCGGTTGCATGTAAGCTTCCGGGCATGAAGTATTCTTCCGTCTCTTTGAGTCTGGGTGAAGCTTTCCGCAAGATGTCATGGCGCTTCTCCATGCATCCCGCCAACCACTGGTTTCTCCAGGTGCCCACAACCGCCCTTCACCCAAAGAGTGTGTATTGAATTCTTGTCTCGAGTCTTGAAGTCTTGAGGCCTTGAAGATGCAGTCCTTGCAGATTCCATCATGGAGTTGTCTTCATTGACGAGATCCTCCATTCTCACACCACTCCGAGCACTCATACCAACCCCGCTCTCTTTGTGGCGTAGCATTAAAATAAATAACGCCCCGGCTTGGTAACAGGTGATGGGTTCCTACCTCATGCATACTACTCAACTACAAGGATTCAATATCACTATGGAGGAATTGTTGCGAAGATGCCACTAGATGCAATAAAACACATAGGTATGAAAAACATGGTCAAAGTGAACTTGCCTTGATGACGATCTTCGAAAACTAGGGACTCGTGGTAGCAAGCTTCGCACTCCGGAAATTCTACCGAGGCAAACAACAATCATATAAGCATACAAACATATGATCACTTACCATAACAGCATACTAATATGAAACACACAAAACAATCGAATCAAAACCCAAAGACAAACTCGAAGAAATCCAAATCAAAGTTTTTTACCACATCAAACAACAATCAAGAAATAGTTTTGCACAACAAAATCTTTCTTAACAGAACCTAAGCATGGGTTTTTGCTAATTAACAGAAAAGAATTCATCAAGCAACTAGGAGCAAAAGAATCACATTAAAGGCTATTATAAAACTCCTATTATGCCTAAAACAATCCCTAGCAAGAAAAATAAAATAAAAGTTTTATTTATTGTAAATAAAAGTTCATGCTCTAAAGTTACAGAAACTAACCTAGAATAAACTATCACATATGAAAAATAAAATTATTTGCTCATTAAAACAATAGGAAAACAGTAGCTAGTTAAATAATTAAGAACTACATGGTTTTGATTAAAACTATTTTTTATTAAATCTAAAATGCCCAAATAAATTCCTACGGTTAGGCAATGTCAAAACAAAGTAGTGACAAAAAGAATCACTAAAAAATAATATTCCTAACTCATTTTATAGCAGAATTACTATTCTGTCTAAATCTAAAATAAAACAATTTTAAATAATTTTAACATGACTAATTATATTTTCTACAGAAACTACAATAAATTTGCAAACCAACAAAAAAGAATCACTTAAAAATATTAAGTAGATTAAAAGATATGAATTTTACAAAACTGAAACTATTCTGTTAAAACAGAAACGAAGAAATTAACTAAAAAGGAAAACGGGCTAATGGGCCTATATAACGCCAGCGTAACTTAGCTAAAATACGCACGCTGTAATAAACCGCTTCGGGCCGGTCCAACTAACCCTAACAAAACCGGAACTAAACCGGAACAAAAACCGGTTTTATAAAACTAAACCTACCGCTTTGGTCGATCTAATCTAAGGCGTCGACTACAGATCGGACGGCGGAGGGACTCGGCGACTCACCGCGGGAAAGACGACGGTGACAATGACGGCGGCTCGGGCGACGTTAGCGGGCGGCTCGGTGGTCGGGGACGTCGGCGGGACCTCCGGCGGTGTGGGCGTGGCGAGGAGCTCGGGGTGGAGTCGGGTGAGCTCGAGGGTTCGGGCGGCGGTCTGGCGACAATGGCGGCGGCGCTCTCGGGCTCCCATGAGCGATCTGGCGAGGGAAGAGAGGGTCAGGCGAGGCGAGGGAACGGGTCGAGGGGGTGTTTATAGGGGGCACCGACTTGGAGGAGGGTAGATCGGGCGAGGGATCGAGGAGGATCCGGATCCTTCGGGATTCCGTGAGCGGCAGCGGTGGCGTTGTCTTGGGGAGGAAGAAGGAGGTGGGGTCCAGTGTCGGCGGGAGAGGAGGAGGTGATCGGCTCAGGCGACCGAGGCCTAGGGGTTCGGCTGGCTGGGTCGGTCGGTCGGCTCGGCTCTTTGGTCGGGCTGGCTGGCCTGCCCATTGGTGGGCAGTTATTGGCCGGCGCCTCGGGGTTTCTTTTCCTTTTTCTATTTTTTATTTTTTGAATTTTAGAGAGAGAAAAATATATAAATATAAATATTTTATATAGGACATATATATATATCAAAATTTTCAAAAAGATTTCCTACAACATGAACTATTTTTCAAGTTCAAATAAAATCCTCAAAATTTTACAAAACTCAAATAGTGTTGCTATTGCAATAAAACCCAACAAAAATCATTTTAAAATACCAAAATAACTTCAAAATTATTTTCTCCTAATTTTCCATTGAAGGGAATCATTTTACCCTCATTCCCATTTATTTATTTTAGGAGAAAATAATTTGAACAAAATCCAAATAATTCCAAATTTGAAAGGGAGTTTCAAAATACTTTCAAATGACTTTCAATTTGATTCCTTTTAACTTCCAACTCATATTTCATATAATTGAGGAAATCATTTTATCTTCCCTCATGAAAATCATTGAGTTGCATAAAGCTTTGGGTTTGAAATATTTTCAAATGAAATTCAAATCTTTTCAAACCCTTTTCATTTCAAATGGAAGAAGTCATGTCATCTTCACTCTAAGGTTTTGTTTTGGAATGAAATTGAATTCATTGGGATCCAAAAGGGCAAAGGGAAAATTTTGAGAAAGTCATTTCATTCCCTCTCATTCAACTTTCAAAAAGTTTCAAATTCCACTCAATTTCACTCAATCAATCAAACCAACAACAACAAGCATAGTTATTTATTTAATATGACATTCCAAAATTTAGAATTTTGGGATGTTACAACTCTTATCCCCCCCCCCCCCCAACTGGATTATTTCGTGGATAGCCTTCAATGACTCTCTCTCGTATCATGTTCGCGGACCACGTCCGAACATAAAAACAGACATTTGTCAATGTTTATTTGCGGGTCAGCAATGAAGATGCCCTTATATGTTGCCCTCACATCTCAGCCAGTTTGGATTTTAAGCCATTGGGCATAACAGGGTCATCTAGTCGGCATAAGAAGTTTTGAAGGCTTGTGGAGCACATCATTGGTGGTCCATTAAGTTTTGGTTTGACTATAACGACAAAGTGGCAACTACTTCCAACTTTCCGGTGGAATTTGTTTAAGTTGGTCACTTGGTATCACCTACACTGTCGAGTGCTAACTGGTCCCCATCTTAAAAGAAAATTATACTTACAGGCCGGTAGCTCAAACCCAGTCTACACCGTCGATCACAGTGAATCCCTGCGTTTAACGTCAGAGATTTATCGCCCATCGGCCATAGCAAGTCTGTTGGCACTAGAATTAAGTGACGTGCTGGTCTGATCAGTCGCAATATACAAGTCGCGCCGTGTTTGCTGGTCACTTGGATGCTTTGCCACGAATCCACGATAAAATTAGGGTGGACTTCAGAGGTGGGGGACACCACGCGTAGTTGCCACGAAACTCGACTGGTTGGAATCTTTGCCCGTACGGCACACATTACTTCTTTTTTTTTTGACATGACGGCACACATTACTACCACTACTTGCAATATATAAGGCGAGCAAACGCGCGCTGCTCACCCATAAACCGCTCCTGGTCCATTGCTTAACCCACACTCAGCTGAGGATCGAGTCCGGCGACAATATGAGGGTACGAAGTCTGTTTACTTGCAACATTTTTTCAAATTTTATGTGGGAACCGACGGCAGTTTGATCGGCCTGTGCGTGGTGTTGTTGCAGACAGAGATGGTGATCAGGATGCAGGCGAGCTCCGACAAGGGCCAGCACTCCAAGGCCATGAAGATCGCGGCGGCAATCGAAGGTACGCAGCAACCCCCACATACAAATTCCTCTGTTCTTGACGAGACTCTGCAATTGCTCAATGCGTCTGTGACGGAATCGACCAGGAGTGGAGTCGGTGACGCTGGCGGGGGAGGGGCGGAACCTGCTGCGGGTGGTCGGCGAAGGCGTCGACTCCAACCACCTCACCAGCAGGCTGCGGCGGAAGGTGGGCCACGCCGACATCGTCGAGCTGCGTACCCTGCAGCCGGGCCGCGCCTACGCGAGCACCACCAACGCTGCCGCCGGAGCCGGCTACCACTCTGCGCAGGCCGCCGACGCGGGCGCGCGCGGGGACGCCGCCGCCTATGGCGGGTACAGCAGTTACACCGAGGCCGGTCAGTACCACCGCCAGCAGCAGCAGCCATCGCACGAGTACGAGTACTACCCGCCGGCGCCGTACCCTACCACCGTCGTCCACCACGAGTACACGGCCGGCGATCCGACCGGCTGCTCCATCATGTAGCGCCACCAGTGGTAGCTCTCGGTTTGGCGATTCTGTTGTTTTGTTTGTCACTGCATTCATTTTTCTTCGTGTGTAGTGCGATCCATCGGGGCCAATTTTTGTCGGCCCTCGTTGGATCTTGTACTCGTAGTAGTTTCTTAGTCAAATGGGTGCCTGGACGATGTCAAAGCGAGACGTGGAGTGCGAATTGTTGTGATAGCTACATTGATGTTTTGGTTCTATGCCTTGGATTGCCATATTTTTTTGTCAAGCTTGTCTAAAATTAGTTTTTTTTTGCGAATATTGTCTAAAATTAGTTTAACAAAATAAGAAAGCCCAAGGAAATTTTGCCACACATTTTCTGTCCAAACACCACGAATTTTCACATGCACATAGCACACATGAGCGTCTTGGATGTAAAAAAAAAACAGAATGTTGTTGACGTTTCTCTATTTTTAAGAATTTCACTGTACATGGTTAGGAGCATCTGACCACCCTTTCCCCTTGGTACTGGCTTGTTTGAGATGCACTAATTATGATCACAAGATTCCAGGTTGCATTACAAGGCCTATATCAAATTGTCAATGGTACTGGTGATGCAAGTGAAATTAATTTAGTCGCCAACAAAGTTCTGCTATATTTTTGAGCCACAATATTGACAGAACTCATATTCCCAGCTGTAGTTGAAAATTTCACCAGACTAATGTAAGTGCATCTCAGCGCTAAAGCTACAGAGAAGTTGATGCCCAAATCATTCTACCAAAGATATGCCAAGAGCGACCAGCATTCCCATTGTCAGGAAAATCAACTGAGACATTGAGTTGCTTAGCGTAGTTTTCTGATCGTGCATCTGTGGAAGGACTCCGGCAACAGCAATGTAAATAAAACCACCAGCAGTAAATCCCTGTAGAGGTATGAAATGAATACCAGGTACCGAATCAGCTATAATAGCACACAAAGTAAACATTACTTATATTAACTACTCCCTCCGATCCAAAATAAGTGTCGCAGTTTTGAACTAAGATTTGTTCAACCTTAGTTCAAAACCGTGACACTTATTATGGATAGGAGGGAGTAATACTGTAATATGGATGGAAGCTAATTTGGTTGTGTGTGAAACTTGGGCGTCCCAAAAGAAGGAAGATTATATCCTATCAAGATCTATGAATGAGACATTAGATGGTTTGTGTTGTGTAGAAAGTAGAAACAGCTTTAATAGAAAACTAGCATGGTGAGCACGGCTAAATATCCTATCGTGACATCTTTTTACAGAATCTCCATACTCCAGAACAAATTTTGGCCATTATGTTTCATATGAACATGCTTGCAAAAAGTTATACATGATAGTATCAAAAATCCATGGCGAGTAAAATGATAACTAATTTCACTTCACCAATATAAATATGTTATCAGATATTAATATCCAGCTCAAAAAAGTTACTTCTGCACCCATGATTTTAGTCTATGCTTTTATATTTCATTGATGATAAATAACTAGATATCAAAGAAGGCATTTATCAATATATAGTTTTTTCAATCTGAAGGATTATTCAACCAATAAATAAATCTATGTATAGAAGCCTCATAAGTACATCTTGTGTTTTCTCCCTCCACCCTCACATTGCTAGTGATATTCCATTTACGTTATCAGATTTGTGCTATATCGTGAATAAAGATGCGTTCACACGTCTTTATTTATTTGTCGTCCATCCATCTAATGCAATTTATACATGATGCACATGTATACATATGGATTGCTAAAACATTATTCACCTCAATCACATTCCAGCATGCCTTTTTCCAAGGACGTCCATGTCGTTTTATTCAAGTTATATTGTTTACCACTTCAAGGGACATGGATTGTTGTGCATCGATCTGGTGGTTCTTACTCATGTTGTATCGATCTGCTGGTTCTTACCCATGTCATGTGTTCCCTGTACACGATCCTCAAACATTCTCTCCTCGCCACACTTATTGTAGATTATTTTCTCTGATGATGCCCTGTACACGATCAGTTCTTTTATGGGTTCTCATAGGTTTGTATTGGGTTTCATCTCTGGCCTATCCCAACTTGCTTGGGACAGAAAGCTTTGTTGTTTTTGTTATTGTTGTTGTTCTGGCCATGGCCTCTCCTATGGGTTTGCTAGAAAGTTATAACTATTAGTTTGTATTCATTACCAATATATGTAACATTCTGTATTCCTATTTCACTGACACATGTCATCAGTAACTTGTACTCCTTATTAGCACAACTCCAACAACTTGTATTACATACTTTGACATAATTTATTTCCTCCAATCTTAGATGTTGCATGGGAGCAATATATAGGTTCATTCGTATGATATGTCGCTTGCACATGCATCGCATTCATCTTCCCAACTGAGCTTGGTGTGCCTTCTTAACACAATCAAGACAGAAGCCAGGCAACGAGCAATGATGGTGCAAGGGGTCTCACGGCGTTGCTTCCGACGATGTCGGTGTAGAGCGTGTACAGGCGTCATGTTCTAATCACCGCCGAATGTTGCCCTTCTTAGGGCTTGTACAAACTTTTCTTTCTACAATGCATTGAAACACAAGGCTTTTGCGTTTTCTCAAGTAAAAAGAAATATCCGATTATTTGTAGGTCTACACCTGGCTGCACACGCACATACTTCTTGATTCTTACAAATTTGCGATTTCATTGTCGGACCCAGCTGATGTGGACTTTGCCGGTGTCTACCAATCCAACCATACCTTTACCTCAATGGCGTAGCTTCGACTGGGCGAGAGACCACCCCCCAAACCCATGACGATATGGCCCAAGCTTAGCTCGACTCTTTTGTACTCATGTCAACATCGTCCCCATCATATTTGAATCTATGTATGCCGATACGCGATACATGTACCTATTTCATGCCTATTGATACATCTGAGACATGATGTATTGATATCCACTGTCTCTACATACTTAAATGGTACTGAATGGAAATAAAAAGAATACTTGACAGTTCAGTTTTAGATTTAATTAGTGTACAATTGCTTACTCTTAAATTTAATTATTTGTGACCTTAATATGGAGTGCACACGGAAATAAATTTGCTATATATTTAAATTCAAATTTTCATGTGTAAGAGAGTTGTATTTTCTACCTGCCTAATAAATTTTTATCTACTATTCCCTGATCTGAAATAATGCAATAGTATCATTCTTGCATACTAAATCAACTTTTTTACGCATTACTGATCAAACTTTAAAACATTGACTACACGCTCAGTTAAGCACCTTACATTTTCAAACCGAGGGACTGTTTTAGTAGAATTATACTTTTATCTATTTAATTAATACAATATGACCACATCCAGTACAACGAAAATACATATGATTTTCCTAATTCACATTCTATAGGAAGTACTCCCTCTGTAACTTTTTATAAGACGTTTTTAGAGTCCACGACAGTGTCAAAAAACATCTTATATTAAGTTACAGAGGGAATAGATACTAAGCAAATAAGTGAAATCACTTGTTGATCAGCGGTGATGTCATTGTTTGCATATGTTATGGACTGATTTGGATGGACTTCGGTCACTGCCAATTCAGATACAAATACTGGTGTATTACATAGTGGGTTTAAGCTCATATGTTAGGTACATTGATTTCTAAATCTTAGCCATTCAAGTTGATGATCGATGGACTTAGATAATTCAGTCCACGTGGAAGCACATGGTGACTCGTTTGCCTTCCGTTTTAATAACAAAATAATAATATATATAGACAACTTACCTCAATCAAAGAGGAATGTCCTGGATCCGTTCCCAAAGACAGTGCCTACACATGAGGTAGAAAATTAGGGACTCAATCCAGAATAATAATTTTATTTCGGGAGAATAAAACAAGAACTTACCAGTGCTGTCCCACCCAAAGCAACCAGCGCAGAGAGAAAGTTGAAAAACAGGGCTTTAGATACGGTGAATCCTGAGCGAACCAGAATCCCAAAATCCCCAATCTTAACAAAGAGATGAGAAGTTTATCATCAACCAGCAGTATCATTTTTCGTGTAATTCAATAAAACTGTTCAGCTCAGAAAAAAGGTTAATTCAAATAAAGTAGCACGCGTTTATCTGGCAAATGTTCGCTAGGGGCGAATTGCCAGCAAATGCCCCAATTGCCAATGCTGGAATAACTAAAATTGACATGCGTTATAGGGAAATGCCATGTGCAGAAGGTGAAATTGACATGCATAGGAAAGAATTGTCAGCGATTTAAAAAAATTTGCCATCCACATGATCTGGATCCAATGGCTGTGGGGGCATTCGCTGGGACTGCCTTCCCAGTGAACGTTCGCCCATTAGCATTTCCAATAAAGTATCCTACATGCTACACGTAAACAAAAAACAAGCATCACTGAAGATAATCTAACTAATCCGGTTGTAACAAACCAAGATTCATTTCCAAACTATGGAGAGCTTAGAGAAGTAGAGATCCAAAGCTACAAGCATAATAATACTAAAATAATATATGAAAATCTAAATTCCACGTGACACATTAGCTATTCATTCATATATCATGACCAATATTTTCACTCCAGCGGAACTTCCTGAGTGACCAGCATGCAAAGGAGTTCGTATATTTATGTAATCTCCAGTTTTCACATGATACCACAGCAAAGTATATTCTAAAAAGATAAAATCATTATTAGTCACAGATAAGAAAGATTAGATGTCATACTGGATTCTTATCTTCTGGATCTGATGCACTTGTATAGAGAATATCACAAAATTGCTAGAACAGCAGAACATGAACTGCCTCATGAACTTAGGGCACAAAGCCACAAACTACGTGCAGTCCCGGAACCGGTAACCAGATTGACACATCACACCATGTCTAAGCTAGCATTTCCAAACAGTCTTGGTCACGGTTGACATTTTGTTTCAATGTGAGGTTCCAGTACCAAGACTTCTCTCTCCTCTTGGTACCAGTGAAAGTAGCAGCTGCTCATGATCTAACATACTGAACCAATGCCAAATATGTGTTTTAACTAATACCACGTAACAATGCAAAAAAAAGTAACACTGGTAGGAGGCAATAGGAGAGAAATACTGTAAGTTAGATCTGAAATCAGTTACTTGAGGAGGAAGGTAACCTCTTGAGGAAGTTCATGAGCGAGCAGAAATAAAGTTCTAGACCATCCTCCAACAGAACCATGTAGCAGAAAAGCACTTCCAAGAGCCATCCCATCAGTGAAGTTATGCTGCATTAATCACATACTTAGGCCCCGTTTGATAACAAAGTATTTTTAAAGTATTCTCAAAATACTACAGTTTTTTATATTATTGTAGTTTTATTTACATAGGGCTGTTTGGTTGCCTCTAAAAACCATGATTTTAATACTGCAGTTTTTGCCAAACCGCAGTATTTTCTCTGTATAAAAAAAAAGAACCTCATACCTCTTTTTAAAAAACTGAGCAGCCGAAAAGAAGGGTCGGACGGAGTTTAGGCAGTAGGCAGGGTGCAAGTACAAACTGTCTGAGTTGAGGTCTTTTAGTTGTTCGTTACCTGCGGCTGCTTGCAGTACTTGAACACTCTGCTTCTTTCCTCAGCGTTGGCAAAAAGCTGACATGGGATTTTTTTCACTCTTCCCTGTTGTCTATATGGTGATTCAGAGATGTTTTCATCACATTTTACTAGGTGGTGACATTTGTTTGATTTTCATAGAACAACTGTGTGTGGCGCTTACATTACAGAGAAGAATGTTTGAGCCAAAATCTATATGTTCGATTCATGTGCCTTCTCCTTGCAAATGTCTGGTATGTAGATTTTCAAGTACCTATTGCTCAGACGTCATCTGCTAATTACTCCACCGGCGTCGCTGTCGCTAATCATCATTAGTCTAGCCGATCTATATATTCTAGTACTATGGCTAGCTAGCTTCAAATGCATGCACGGCTAAAAGCTAGCCAGGAAATTTTACAGCGTTTTGTGACGTAGCCAAACAGGTCCTCTGTATCATGAATACCACAAAAAACGATGTTCTATTAAAACCATGGTATTTGTACCTACATGTTAAATTACTGTAGTTTTCGATACTTTGGTTTTTATAATACTTTGCTATCAAACAGGGCCTTATTTTCTGAAATTCCATCAAATCAAGCCTAGTAAAAGCTGAAAAATCTAATATACAATCCAACTGCACACGCAAGACTAAAACATAAAAATAGCTGTGAGTATTCAGATCATAGACTTACAACGCCATCTGAGAAAAGATTGAGGTAGCCAAACACGAGGTTGGAGTTTGAAACAGAGGGATCTTCACTCGATAATGCTTTGCCAGGGGCAGGATCAGTTTTAGAATTGATAGGCTCTCTGTCGGTGGCACCAGGCACCACGTCCAAAGCTGATCTCTGTGATCCTAAAACGGCTTCCTGTGAATAATACAAAAAGTTTTCACTAAAACAGTAGGGATGACAGACTAGTTACAGTAGAAATTACCAAAATATTAATTTAGTTTCACTGCTACATTTGCTATTTTATCTCTTTTATTTATATGTGGCAGTCAGTATGTAGATTGTTACCACAGCTGTGGCACATCACAGTTTTGTGTGTCATGGTACACCTTTCACAAATATATCATTTGGAATGCTTGCAGGGCGACTTGACAACCACAAACGGTAGTGTTGTGTTCGCACAAACATACTTGTCTTTAGCTGAACCTGGTGTCCTTCTATTTTTGGAATGCACTAAATTTTATTTCCCAGCTAACCAAGTTTCCACACTTTACAGGCATGTTTTGCAACCAAGGCCACTTTTGTTCCCAAATTTCGCCAGCTAACTATTGTACTTCGTAAATGTAAATGAACTATACAAGGAAAAAAAGCAGATTTTGCACACCTGGGTGGGGGCACTACTATATTTGAGATATGTTTTGCCATATTCAAATTGTACCAAATTTTTAAAAACAAATCATGCATGTCCATCAGGTTCTAACATGTCTGAGTAAAAAGAAAAAATTGGTGCAGCTTGCATAGTAAATAGTATGATATGCAAGGTGCATCAATTTGTTTGTTTCTCACAGGATGCATATGATTCAAATTTTGCAAGTGTGTATGTCATCTCATAATGTTCATTCAAGAAAAAAAATTCCATACTCTTTCATAACATTTTGAATTGGAAAACACACATGCGGAATATAGGGTGCACGCTGCACAGGGGGAGATCAGCATTTCCACAGACAAGTACCCATGCAATGATAAGACTTGAAGGCTTAGGAGAACATATTGGATACCTTCAGAATTTATATCAACTAGAATTAGGTATACCTTAGTAGCATTTGACTCTTGCTCATTTTCAGCATCTATTATTTTTCCAGTTGCGCCATCATGCAAAGAATTTTGTTGCGCTTGATCTGTGTCTTTACCCTCATCATCACTTTTTATGTGACCCGACTTGGCCTTATCACTAATGTCTTGTCGCTTATGATGGTGATGATGGTGCCCATGGCTATGACGCCCCCTTTGAGAATTGTCCTCAACGTACCTCACAATCTTCTCGACAATAAAGAACAATACAATACCAACTGCATGAAATGGTTGGATGTTTCAAGGAATATTGCATAGAAGCATGGAAAAAGAAAAGAGATTAGCAGTTGAGTTATAAAATGATTAACAGTTTCATCATTGCATTAACATTCAGTAACATGCAACAATGATTAAGTCCTAATAAAACTGAGCAATCGCATAATAAGAAATAATAAGATAAAATTGGTAGGCCTTATGGCATGTCAACATTGATTATCCTGAAAACAAAATTCCGACTTTGATAAATAATTGGTAGGCCTTTTGACATGTTAACCCTAAGGGAAAACACTGTTTGATATAGGTATGTAAGGTAATACTCACATAAAATAGACAAGCCAACAGAAAGATCTTTCAGGGAGTGTGCATGTGACTGCTCATGAGCATGATCATGATCCTCATGATTGTGTGAATGAGAGTGCCCTCCACCTGTGTACCCAATGAAACATAAAATGAGGAACACATAAGAGTGCGGCTAAGACAGATTAGCACCACAAATGGTATAAGAGTACTGCAGGTACAAAGGTCAGAAACATAGCCAAAAAAAAAGGTTCATGAAAAATGCATTACTTAGGGCATGTCTGAAACACTAGAATTTCCCCGGATTTCTCAGGAAATTATATAATTCAAGCAGATATGCCCTATAACATTCAAGGTTCCTAACAAGACCGTTGCTAGGTGTACAGTTTTTGTCCAAACTTTAATATCAGCATGACAAACAAATGATGCTATTACATGTTAGCTGAAGAAAAATACATCAGTCCCATATAAACTCTTAACAATCAGGGGAAAGGGTTAAAAAATGTTAATCATGCCCTAGATCCTACAAATAGAAGATATCGTTATCAAGTAGATGGTTCAGTTTTAGTCTCCTAACAGAGTGCACGCATCGGATAATTTGTTTGCGAGCTACTATGCTTCTATTTGGCATACAAACAAAATATCTTTAAAAACCGGGCAGCAAAATACACTGTAGCGAGCAGACCATTTATCAACATTGCGCACAGTTTCACTCCAACAGACCCTTTGCATACACTCACCTGCTATACCCCACGATACCTCCTTTACCAGCATACATACAGGGAACAATATACAACAGCCCTTAAAAACTAGTAGGGAGGCTGGCATGCAGCTACAGTTATCATGGAAACAATATGCTAAGTTACCTCCGTAGAGTTTTTGAGCTCTTTGTTTTGGGGGCTTTTCTTCTCCCTTTGCTTTTTGTTTAGGCTAGGCTGCTCTTTGCTTTAGTTTTTGTTCTGGTTTGAGTTTGTGTTGTAAACCTCACATCATTTCAACGCTTTCTTCTTCTAAACATGCGGTGCGGTGTGCGTTCAAGAAAATGTTAAGTTGCTAACTGATGGCAATTGATATTGATAATGAGTAGATCAACTGTTAGTGCACACAAATTCTGACCTTCTGAGATGCACAACTATGAAGGCATGAAACAAAAACATAATAAGAACAAAAGACATAAAATGCATCAATACCAAAAGCATGAGGCAGTTGATGAAGGAATGAATCTCCAAGCATTGCGCCTGCCTACAAAACATCATAAACAAAACGACAAAAATTCTGTTATTGATTATTCAACAGCAGCTCAGTGAGGAACCTAGAGAAAATTATAAAAGCAAAACAAATACTTGATATGATAAACCAAGAAATTCAATAATTGCGATGCATAATGTCATCTCAGATTCTTTGTTAGATTAATTTTTGTTGAGGGGAAGTGGTTTTACAGTATTCCTGTGCCGCACACAGTATGTTGTGGGCTGTATTTGCCCGTACATGTGCGGTTCGAGGGGACCATACCTGAGCAGCCGGTTCCCTTAGACGCATCACCCCTGGTTTCCTTAAAGGGAACCGTGCGACTACCAAAGAAGGAGCCCAAGGCTTGCACGGCAACGTTAAGATGGAGGACGGCGGCGACCCTTATATAAGGGTATACCCGCAAGACGATTGGGAGGGGGGGGTCTTCCACCACTCCAAAAACCCTACAATAGCAAGATAGGGCTTTCGTAGATCCAATCTTTGGCATTCTGCCTAGATCGTCCACCTCCGTCTTATTCGGCGACTTGATCCTCAACTCGCCAGATACACCACTGTGCACCTCCACTGTAATCCCTCTGATATAGTCTCATGTAAGCCGGCGTAGGGTTATTACTCGCCAAGCGAGGACCCGAACCTAGGTAAACTTGTCCCCCGTGTCCATCTGGTAACCTAAGGTGATGTCCCTCTGTCATACAAATCTATGTACTGTACATCCACCGCATTGTTGTTAGGTACATCGCGGAACACCACCGACAGCTAGCGCCGACAGGTGGGAGCCTCAAGCTACTAGATCGGATCTACGGATCTATCCTATCTTCAAACTTCCTCTCCATCATCTCCGCCAACGCAATCATCTTTTCGACCTTTATCGATATCATCGGCTCCTTCGGGCCAGTGCGTCCACCCAACCGTGCCGTTTTACCAGCCAACACATCTAATCTTCCCAATGTGGCCATCGCAGTCCACTTTGACCAAGCCATCGCCCATCTATTTGCTAGCTTAATATTTGTTTTAAGAAAGTTCTAATAACTGCAAGTTCTGCACCTACCCCAAACACTGCAAGTGCATCCACAACGGCCTTCGACGGTTTCCCCTGAACTACAAAATTCAAGTAAAACAGACAGTCAGAATGTGAGTAAGCATTCAGAAGAATGGTTGCCATGGATCAAAGCAGGGAACTCACACAAGATTACTGGGAGGAGGATGAGGCAGACGAGCGACGCCATGCTAACCAGCAGCGAGCACCCCATCGCTCTCAGCCACACGCCTGCCAAGTCCCCGAAATTATCAGTCGTGCCGTGGCGTAGCACGCCTAGAAATCGCACATTCCGCAGAAAGTATACAGAGCAGGTGAAAATCCTGACCCATGGGTGTCGACTCTGGCTGGAAATCGCGGTGGATGTGGTCGTGGTGGTGATCATGGTGGTGATGGTGGTCGTGGTCGAAGCCCTCGAGCTCGAGATCCGCGTCCTCGGCCAGTTCCTCGGGAAGCAGCCGTTGGATCTCGTCGCGGTGATGGTGGCTGTGGTGGTGGTGGTGCTCGTGATTGGAATCATCGAGGGCGCCCCCACAGCTGTGCCCGTGGTCATGGTGTTCGTGGGGCTCCCCGTCGTGGCCGCCGTGGAAGGGGCATGA
Organism: Aegilops longissima; assembly: GCA_021605205.1. Lineage (NCBI taxonomy): Eukaryota > Viridiplantae > Streptophyta > Magnoliopsida > Poales > Poaceae > Aegilops > Aegilops longissima. The sequence goes on from CM038678.1 coordinate 119,015,917, forward strand.
GGACGCGGAGGAATCCCCGTGCCCAGCCGCGGCGGCGAGAAGGGCGGCCAGGAGCAGCAGGGAGAGGAGACGGCAGAGCATTGCGACCACAGCGTTGGGGCCTCGCGGAGGCTTCTCTTTTGCCGCTGCTTGGGCCTTTGCTGGGCATGTACGCGGGATAACGTATCCAGTGCACCATGATTCTCAAAAAAAATAAAACATATCCAGTGCACCATGATTCTAAAAAAAAACGTATACAGTGCAGCAGCCCAACTGGTGCAGATACAGAACGGATCAGAGAGTTGGTTGAAAGTATGCCCGAAGATGGATTGCTAGAACATTCGCAATAAAGCTCTCATTATTATACTAATATAAAAATGTTCGTGAAGATGCTCCAACTAATTAAAAAAAAAATTAAATTTTCCACCCTCGCGCCAACATAAATTGCCATAAAAAGGTTCGGTTTGCCATGCTTAAAAAATCCGACGTCAAATTTTTAACATTATCATAAAAAACATGCATGAGAAACTAAAGTTTTTGAAATTATGGCAATTGTTTGTGAAAAAATGTCATGGCAAATATACACACTATTCAGCTGGGCCACATCAGTATCTCTAGCTCCAGCAAAATCAACATCCTTGGCAAGCGTGTTATCCCTAATTATTGACATTCAATCTGTACTCCACAGCAAACAATATGGATGCTACATAACCAATGAAAATCATCCACTCAACAACAAACAACACCGCAAAAATCCCCCACTCTACAGCAAACAACGCACTGAGAGGAAAAATTGAGAAATGTCCACGAAATTATCAAAACATGGATGCTACATACTACAATGGTGCACGAATTACACAGTTGCTCCCTGGTTCCTACAAGAGATTAATTCGTGACTTCAGAGACAAATACCTAAAATTTCAAGGAGCAAACCGACAAGCAAACAGTCACAAGAGGCGCTTGCTGGGCCTACGGCGAATACCTTCATGCTTTGTCTGCGGACACTGCACTCGCTCGCGGTAGTGGTCTTCCCCACACCGCCCTCGTCCCCCACCTCCTCCAGCACCATGCGCCCACCGCCAGGCATCCCACCGAGGTCAAAACGGGCGCGAGGAGTCGTCGGAGGGGGCTCGTCGTCGTACGCGACCGCCACCAGTGCCATGTGTCGCCGCCCCCGCGACCTCGCCGAGATGCATCAAGGAGGAGACCCCTAGCTGAGCACGGAATCTGGAAGGGTCCGGCAACGCAGGCACCGGCACGGTCCCTAACGCGGTCGCTATTGCAAGGTCGCCAAAACCCTCTCCTCTCTCTCTCTCTCTCTCTCTCTCTCTCTCTCTCTCTCTCTCTCTCTCTCTCTCTCTCTCTCACACACACACACACACACTTTCCGTGGTTGCCCAAGAAATGGATAACGAGTGAGGACGTCGATGAGGAAAGGGAGTAGACACAGAGGCGTTCGCAACCGACACATTCCCAACGAGCGAGTTGAACTGCCTGACATAGCAACCTAAAGCGCTTTAAGATTCGTGTTTTTTATCCAACTGTTGTTGGGTAGTTCGTTGGGAAAGCTTAAAATCTGATGTTCCTCAGATAACATTTTCATTTTATTATTTGGTTTCACAATGTTGACGCATGCGATGGCAAGCAGATAAATACCCTTTTGACTTTTTTGTTTTGCATGTTAGATTTGTCTTATGTCAAACTTTGTAAACATATTGACATGTACAATACCATTAGATTTAGGGACATTTACATCTATGCCCCTAACTGGATCTCACTACTCAGATTTGCCCCTAATTTTGAAGGGTGCTCAAATTTGCCCCTCTGCCGTCAATTCCACTTATAGAAATGCCCCTTCGTGCCATTTCCGTCAGGTCAAGGCTGTTTGATCGCTAACTTGCCATCAGTTTGACATATTTGCCCCTCCGTCCAATCTTATCTGTTCGATGCATTACCTCTTTCATTCTCTCGCTCGACCCGCACGCTCTCTCTTCTCTCTTCCCCCAAATCGTAGCGTAACCCTAACCCTAACCCTAGCGCCTTCGATCTCTGGCCAGCAAAGCTCCAGATCAATGCCGGCCGCGGAGGAGATTCCATTGGTCTGACTCCTTATGTTGTTGTGCTGCGGATGGAGGGTGACGGTGCTCGCGGCGGTGGCGGCCTATGTGACACTCCAAAAAAAATTGGTTTTCAGCAAAAACTTTGTTGGTTTTGAAGGAGGACATTTAAACCCTTCCAAAAATCTCCTTCTCTCAAGAATTTTCCCTTTGACAAAAGATTTTATTATTGGCATCTTCTTCAACTCTGGTGTTGGTTATTAAAAACCTTTATTCTGATTTTTCCCCCTTCTCAAGAATTGTTTTTGGGATTTATTTTTCTTTTAGAAGAAAACCCTAGGAGTTTTGGGTCTTCTCTTATTTGAAAACCATCCATGGTTTTGCCATGCCTCATGTGGAAAAATCTTCCCAAAACCCCTCCTTCCCCTTTGGGACAATTCAAATATTCTGTCCCAACAAGTCCAACTCATTTTTGGATTTTATTGCATTAAAATCTTTTCCCAAAACAATTCTGCCCATTATTTTTGAGCCTAGGTGATTTGCAAAGCAAGTACCAAATTGCCTTTGAGCTTTGACCCCAAACCAACTCCCCTGGATAGTCCTTGGTACCCACAACCTAGAACAATCAAGATCCACTCTTCTTCTTTTCAAAAATTTCAACTTTCAGTCTCTGCAAGTTTGGACCAGATTTGTCAAATTTGATGAAATTCATATCTCCTCTCCTCCAAAAATTCCACCAAAATTCAGGCAACCCCCAGATGCAACGAGAGAGCCACTCCACCAAAAATCAGCTCAAGGAGAAACTCCCACATACCAAGATCATTCTGTCGAACACCGCCGGCACTGCTTTCTTTGCATTTTCGAAATGTTCGAGTTTCGAGTTCGATGTCGTTTCCTTCGTCGAGTTCGATCACGCGTCGATTGTGCACTTGGCACATTGCTCACAGCCCTCCTCCTGTCCGGAGCACCACACGCACGCTTGGCTCGTTCTGGCGTCGGTGGCGCCACGCCCGCCCTGGCCGGCGTGTTCCACGGCGGCAGAACCACCATAGCGGCCGGCGGGGCAACCTCAAGATAACGCCGTTCGGCACCGCCAAACCTCCCGAGAGCTCCGCGTGGCCATCTCCTTGCCAACAAGACGCATGCAAAGACTGTCGCCGTGGCCTTAGGCAAGCACGAAACGTGCTCCTGCCGCCGACGGGCCGCGCCGCTCCGTTCCGTCGAGCATACCCAAAGCACCCAATCCCGGCTTGTTCAGCACCTAAACGGAATCAGTTGACCTCCACGATGACGCTCAACCCTAAAACCACCCCGACCAATGCCCTGCGCCGCCATAACACTCGCCGGACTTATCCGTTCACGGCAACCGCCTCGGGCCATCTATATATAGCACCCCCGAGCACGCTCTCGCCCCCGCACACCTCCACCACCTCACTAGACCTCGCCCAGCCACTGGAAGGGCCTCGAGGGGCTCTTCTTCCTCGACTCCAGCCGCCCCGTGCCGCCGCGGCCTCCACCTCGATTCACTCCGTGAGGCCGCCCCGGCGCCCTACTCGCCAACTATCCTCAAGCTACCAGGAGTCTAACCCCCTCCTCAGTTTAACCTCCGCAACACTCTCCAACGAGGCCCACGACCACCCGAACCGCCGTCCGCCGGAGCAAGAGCCGCCGTCGACGTGGTGCTCACCAAATGACCACCACCACCACCAACCGACGCGAATAACCCAATCGAGCACGGAGGTACCTTCCGATCTCCTCGCCGCCGTGGATCGCCGCCGGCGACCACCATGACTCTCGGCGCCGACGAGCTCGACCACCTCGCTTGAAAGTTCAAACCTAACGGGTGGGACCACCCGTCAGCCTCTCTGTTTTTTTTGAACCGTTTTCAAAGCGTACTGCAAATACGCTTTCTACTCAAACGCTTTTCTGCACTTTTCTCGCTTAAGCCCCGAGAGTTTTCTCGTTTCATTACAGATGGGTCCTTGGACCAAAACTCTTATAACTTTTAATGAAAGAGATTTTGAATGATTCTTTTCTGTCCTCTTCAAAATTTTGTCTAGTTTTTTATCATATTTATTTGAAAAATATTTGGATTAATTTTCTGTACCCCACGGTATTTACGTTAGCACATGTGTTTTGTGTACCGTAGATACCGAAGGAGGTGACGGAACCGCGAACTTCACCGAGCTAGGCCCCGACTACTCCGAACCAGGCAAGCATGTTTGAACTTTTGATATGATGAGTGTTTGGGCATGTTTGCATTAAATTAGTATCATGGCATGTTCATGAGTATCTCGATGAAAGTTTATCTCGTAAGAGTTGAGGCAAGTGAGTTTCGGGAAATCCATGAGTTGTTGGAAACATGTTGCATGGCTATGAGTTGGCATGAGAATGGGTAAGATGGCAGTGTTGTAGCATGCCAGTCTTATGCCAGATCGTTGACCCAGTGTCAACATAAATCAGTCAAATTCCCGTTCGTCTCCCCTTTTCGTACTACCACATGTTTTCCGCAAGGGATACGGCTTAGTAAGTTGCAAACCACTTCCTGGTACACACCAAATCGAGAGGCCGGGATGAGGGTTCCATGGCCCTGGATTAAAGCCTTTCATCCGGTCAGGGGGCATGGGTGTTTCCGGTTGGGACCGAGAGGGGGGCACCCCTTAGAGCGCGCGTATATAAATTTGATCCCATGCTATTCGAGATTGTGATCTCCCCGTCTCAAAGTTTTTCTTGAACGCTGTCTAGGGTGATTCCTGGCAACGTGAGGTAGGATGGGTGTGTACTGGTTAGCTGTGTTTTCTCCGAAATACCGTAAACGGAACTAGTCCCTCGTGACTACGGAAATTCGTTGGTTGTGGATAATTTTAGTACAAACTCTGCAGAGTCACAATTCTTGAAATCCATCTTATCAATGTCCAAGTACTGTGTTCGTCCTATCTTGTCAAGTGTCAGTCTCGGTGACAGAAACTCCTGAGAACCTTATGAATGTTAAAAATGTTTATTTTCCTGTGAATGGACTAACCCTCTTATTAACTTGTGATGAATATTTTTTCCGTGAGCACCATTTCTTGTAAGTTATGGATAATGAGTTATAAGCCCTTTCTGCGATGTCGCTCAGACGTCCGACTGTGGCATTGTTGTTTATTTATTTATGATTTAAGCCCTTTCTGCGATGTTGCTCAGACGTCCGACTGCGGCATTGTTATTGTTTACATTAATTATAAGCCCTTTCTACGATGTCGCTCAGACGTCTGACTGCGGCATTGTTATTGTTTACTTTAATTATAAGCCCTTTTTGCGATGTCGCTCAGACGCCCGACTGTGGCAATGTTATTAATTAATTTTGTTATAAGCCCTATCTGTGATGTCGCTCAGACGTCCGACTGCAGCACGCATGTCTTTTCTTTCAATATAAGCCCTTTATGAGGTGTCGCTTAGACGCCCGACTGTGGCATTTTTTATTTATTTATTCACCCTTCGAGGCGTCGCTCCGGACACCCGATCGGTTTTGAGTTTATCTTCTTGGGTTTTTGAGTGGACTACCGCCGATTCCCTTTTTTACTTACCTTGCTGTTAATTGCGCTTTGTTAAATTATTCATGGCACATCCATGCATACATTTGTTATATCCTTTGTCCGAACTGTCTTGCGAGTACTTTCAAAGTACTCACCTGGCTTGTTGATTTGGCCAGATGCTGACAAAGGCGATCTCATGGATGAAGAGTGCGATAGCGAGTCCGACGCCTAGAGGAATCCCAGTCAGTCTCGTGCGACCCCTGGATTAGTCACTATGATATATTCGCTTCCACTACCCAAATAAATTCACCGAGCCTCACCTCGACGCTCGATGAGCCGCCAGTGTAGGAGTCATATCTCCCACTCCACTGTGTTACTCCACCACTTTACCTCGAGTCAGTAGTATGCCACCACTCCATTGTGTCATATCCGCCCCTATGTATAATTATTGGCGTGTTTGTAATAAATTGTTGAGCAACTTCAGCTCAACCCTGTAATATATCATATGCTACTGGCTCATTGTATCAAGATTTTGTCTACCGGTATGGAGGATTTTCCTCACACTGGATTTTATAGGTCGGTTTCTCAATAAATATTTTTATTGAAAAACCGGTCATGACAAGCTTGGTACCAGAGCCAGGCTGACTGTAGGAAGCCACTAGGTGCGATCGCTAATCGGTTATTAACATCTAGAGCTATTAATTAATTTTTACAAAAGTAGTCAATTTCTGACAGTCAGCATAAATTTATGATTTGACTACTCAGGATTTTTGCCTACTTTTGTAGATGGTCGGCAACGATCGCGAGTCACAGATGTTCACCAACATGCCCGATGGGTTCGCAAGCTTCTCTCCTTCATCGCCCAAGTCGCGATGGGGCTATCTGTGCGCCAGCCTTCTCACTCTCTCAAAGACAAGGTCAATGATCGCCTAACCATGCACCAAGCCGCGGTGCAATTCAAGGGAGGGCGAGTTGAGCGTTTCCGGTTCTTGGGGAGAGCCATGCCCACAGAGAAGCATGCACTGCAGATGGCAGCCCATGAGGCGATAGCTCGTCTCAGGGATATCCTCCCTTCGACGAAGACTCGTCGTTACCGCTACCTGCCATGTCACGTGCCATACACCTGCCACTCGCGCTCTCTTGCCCCAGAGGAGAACGAGATGAAGCTTTGAGATGCTTATCGAGTATCTCCGGCTTTGGAGGCAGCCTTCGACAACCTGGTGGACGACTTTGTAGCTACTCGCATGGACTCAGTCCATGGCTGTGCCGCCAACAGAGGGAGCTCCTGCGCGCCAGACCGCCACCGACTTTCGCCTCGTCATCAGATCTTTGCTCCTACTGCTCTCACCACTACTCGTCGCCTACCTACCACGGAGGAATTCAACCATGTCGTTGCGCCTACTCCGGTTCGTTCTGCACCACCCTCGTGCCGCCATGTTCGAGTTGTCCCGATAGGGCACCTGCTCCACCAACTCAGCGCAGCTCTTCACGTCTGAGCCTATCACCGAAGAGGAGGTTGAGTCCCCAGCCTCATCATACCTCACCCTTGGCAGGCCAAGGGAAATCCTTACCATCTCCGATCGAGTACGCTTAGCCGCCATGCGATGTACCGACTTGTACGATATGTTTATATGTACATAGGCTGTGAGAAGTAGCTTGTTTGCGCATCATGTAGGAACTCGAGGAGTGCACTAGCCTAAATAACATGTCAGGAATATGTACGCATATCCTGAGTGATGTATTGTATAATTACTGCTTGCGTGTAAGATATGTAATGAGCGGTCCTTCTCCGGGCGCAAACGTTTATTCTCTTGAAAAATCTTGGAACATTTGCGACTTTTTCCGTCTTCATGAATTTATTGACTTTTGCGACTCAATTTCTTTTCTTATGAGTGTTGCAAAATATATCCCCAAAGTGAACAATGTCTCGTCCTTGGACGCGCTCCATGCCAACTCCGTCAGAGGAAAATTTTGGCACACCCCCAAGCAACAATTTCACACAGGGGCAGTCAAGTCAAAAGGACAGTGAAACGACACTTTCTCAAATGTGCCGTCTTTATGAACAAAGTAAGCAACAACATCAGGAAATGATGAACCACGTCATCAATATGGGAAATCACCGTGGACAGTATCAGCAGCAATCAAAGTTATCTGAGCTACAGAAGACACGTCCCCAAACTTTTTCTCACACTGACAAACCTCTTGAAGCTGAGGACTAGCTTCGAGACATGGAAAGAAAATTAATTATTGCCCAGTGTTCAGACCTTGAGAATGTGCTTTATGCTCCGCACTATCTCACTGGAGCAGCCGCATCGTGGTGGGAAAATTTCCTACACATGCACCCCAACGAAAACAATATAACATGGGAGGAATTTAAAGAAGGTTTTCGTGGGGCACATATTCCTAAGAGTCTCATGAAGATCAAAAAGAGAGAATTTGATGACCTCAAGCAAAGGACAATGACGGTGTTAGAATACAATAGTCAGTTTACTCTGTTGTCTCGCTACGCCAACGAGGAGCGTATGTCGGAAAACAAAAAGATGGAAAAATTTCTGGACGGACTGACGCCCGCGCTTAAATGTCAACTAGTCGTGCACACCTTTCCAGATTTTAAGACACTGGTGGATAAGGCCATTACCTTGGAAAATGAGAGACGCAGCTTAGAAGATTTCCGCAAGCGGAAGAGGGACCAGACTAATCATGCCCGCAACCACCGCAGCAGGACAGATGTTCAGAAAAACTGGACACCCAAACCCACGACAAGCGTCTCACGCCCAATCATGCAAGGGACAAGGAGTTCACATACCGCCCATGCGTTACCTGTTACGCTTGTGGAGAAGAAGGGCACTATGCCAAGCAGTGCCCCAAGCCAAGGAACTCGACCCCAAAGCCGAACAACGGAGGCAATAATTCGGCGCCAAAGCGCAACAATTTCAACTCAATTAACAACCACAGGAAGGGTCATCTGAACCACGTGACCAAAGAGGAAGCACAAAATGCCCCGATATCGTACTCGCACGCTTCCATCAACACAATACCGCCATGGTTTTGTTTGATTCGAGCTTCTCACTCATTCGTTTTGAAAAGTTTTGCCTTGCAAAATAATTTTTGATGCTTCCTTGGAAAAATCTACGATCGTCAAGTCCCACGAATTAAGCAAGTTACCCGAAGTTACCGCCGGGTGTGGTTATCGAGTTTGAAGGGTTGAAGTTTCATGCAAATCTTATCGTGTTGGAAAATAAAGGATGGATGTCATCCTAGGGATGGATTGATTAACCAGCAACAAAGGTTTTATTGATTGTTTCAACCGACCGTAATTCTCACCCATCACCACGGGAAGACCATAAAAGTTTCAGCCAAGGAAAGAAAATATCCCGCAACCGAGATTGAACAAGGTGGATATTTCTGAATTGAGCAAGGTTCCATGAGTGTGTGAATTTCCAGATGTATTTCCCGAAGAGCTACCAGGCATGCCACCAAACCGAGAGATAGAATTCAGCATTGAGCTAGCACCCGGAACCGCCCCCATATACAAGAAACCATACAGAATGGCACCATCCGAATTGGTAGAACTGAAGAAGCAAATAAAAGAATTACTGGACAAGGGTTATATACGAGCCAGCTCCTCACCCTGGGGTTCACAACTGAAAGTGCGAACCGAAGATATTCCCAAGACAGCTTTCACCTCCAGATACAGATTGTATGAGTTCACCGTAACGCTATTCGGACTAACAAACGCCCCCGCATATTTTGTTCACCTCATGAACAAAGTATTCATGAAGTTTATGGACAAGTTTGTTGTGGTATTTATCGACGATATTCTGGTATACTCCAAAACACCAGAAGAGCACGCTGAACATCTCCGAATTCTACTGGGGGAACTCAGGAAACATCAATTGTACGCTAAATTCAGCAAGTGTGAATTTTGGCTAAAGCAAGTAGGTTTTCTGGGCCACGTACTGACCTAAGAAGGTATTGCCGTAGATCCGGAAAAGGTCAAGGCCGTACTTGGCTGGAAGCCACCAGCAAGCAGTGATGACGTTTATCAAGTTTCTTGGGAATGGCAGGTTACTACCGAAGATTTATTGAAGGGTTCTCCACCATAGCAAAGCCAATGACACAGCTACTCAAGAAAGATAGGAAGTTTGAATGGACGGAAGCTTGCGAGAAAAGCTTCCAAGAATTAAAGAGGAAATTAACGTCAGCACCGGTATTAATTGTGCCGGACATACACAAGAATTTTGAGGTATATTGCGATGCATCCCGGAAAGGCCTCGGATGCGTGTTGATGCAAGAAGGCAAGGTAGTCGCTTATGTCTCCAGACAACTTCGCAAACATGAAGAAAATTATCCTACCCATGACCTGGAGTTAGCAGCAGTTATACATGCACTCAAAGAATGGAGACACTTTTTACTTGGAAATCGTTGTGAGATATACACGGACCATAAGAGCCTCAAGTATATTTTCACACAACCGAACTGAATTTGAGGCAACGACGCTGGTTGGAACTAGTGAAGGATTATGATGTTGGAATCCACTACCACCCAGAAAAGCAAATGTAGTGGCGACGCCCTAAGTCGGAACCCTAGCCCAAACGACGACGGCCTGCCAAACCCGAGGCCTGAATTCGGCAGAGTTTGCTAAACTCAACTCTTTGGTAGTCAACGAAGGCAGCATATCAAATTTAGAAATACAGCCTACCTTGATGGAGACAATTAAAGAGGCTCAAAGATGGACACCCCAAAGATTGAAGGCATTAAACGGAAAGTGAGTTTGGGCAAGGCCCGAATTCATTATCGATAAGCGGGAATATTGTGGTACGGGATAGACTTTATGCACCAAATATCAAGGATCTTAAGCAGGAGATCTTAGCTGAAGGCCACACCGCCCGTATTCGATACATCCCGGAGGGACAAAATGTACAAGGATATTCAGGAAAAATATTGGTGGCACGGTCTAAAAGGGACATAGCCACGCTCATCGCATGTTGTGACTCTTGTCAACGATCAAAGCCGAGCATCGAAACCGCCGGACTTTTACAGCCAAATAAAATACCCGAGTGGAAATGGGACGAGATTGGGATGGATTTTATTGTTGGGCTACCTCGGTCACGGCACGGAAATAACGCCATTTGGGTCATCACTGATAGACTGACTAAAGTAGCACACTTCATCCCCGTGAATACAACCCACACCACTCAGAAGCTTGCTAGGCTCTACCTTTCCCGTATCGTCTGCTTACATGGAGTTCCAAAGAAAATAATCTCGGATAGAGGCACTCAATTCGTCTCCCGATTTTGGGATCACCTACAACAAGCTCTGGAACGCAGTGGCATTCAAGACCGCATACCATCCCAGCATGGATGGGCAAACCGAGCGAGTAAACCAGATTCTAGAAGATATGCCGAGAGCATGTGTCCTCACCTATGGGACCAGTTGGGAAGAGAGCTTACCATGCAGAATTCGCATATAACAACAATTATCGAGCCAGCCTGCAAATGGCACCATTTGAGGCTCAGACGGCGAAGATGTTGTACCCGCTAAATTGGTCGGAAGCGGAGATAGCCATATCTTCGCCCGGACATGCTCAAAGAGGTCAAGATAAGGTCAAGGTGATTAAGGACCGACTCAAGACAGCCCAAAGTCGACAGAAGAGTTATTACGATCAAAAACATCGGGGAATCAGCTTCGAACCCGGTGAATTTGTGTACCTACGAGTATCCCCTATGAGAGGCCTGCATCGATTCAAGATTAAAGGGAAGCTAGCACCAAGATTCATCGGACCATTCTGCATAGTGGCATGGAAAGGCACGGTAGCCTACCAGCTAGACTTACCCGAAGATTTATCCGACGTCCACGACGTGTTCCACGTCTCGCAATTGAGGAAGTGCGTGAGCAACCCAGAGAAACAAGTACCCCATGAAAACATTGACGTGCAGCCAGACCTCACATATCGAGAGCATCCAATAAAAATCTTGGAAGAGTCTGAAAGGAGAACCCGACAGAAAACCATCAAGTTCTTCAAAGTTTAGTGGAGTAACCACATCGAAAGTGAAGCCACTTGGGAAAGAGAGGATTTTCTTCGGACAGAGCACCCACATTTATTTGAGGATCAGCTGGAATCTCGGGGATGAGATTTTTCCTAAGGGGGTAGGTGTTGTGACACTCCAAAATTTTTTTTTGGTTTTCAGCAAAAACTTTGTTGGTTTTGAAGGAGGTCATTTAAACCCTTCCAACAATCTCCTTCTCTCAAGAATTTTCCCTTTGACAAAAGATTTTATTTTTGGCATCTTCTTCAACTCTGGTGTTGGTTATTAAAAACCTTTATTCTGATTTTTCCCCCTTCTCAAGAATTGTTTTTGGGATTTATTTTTCTTTTAGAAGAAAACCCTAGGAGTTTTGGGTCTTCTCTTATTTGAAAACCATCCATGGTTTTGCCATGCCTCATGTGGAAAAATCTTCCCAAAACCCCTCCTTCCCCTTTGGGGCAATTCAAATATTCTGTCCCAACAAGTCCAACTCATTTTTGGATTTTATTGCATTAAAATCTTTTCCCAAAACAATTCTGCCCATTATTTTGAGCCTAGGTGATTTGCAAAGCAAGTACCAAATTGCCTTTGAGCTTTGACCCCAAACCAACTCCCCTGGATAGTCCTTGGTACCCACAACCTAGAACAATCAAGATCCACTCTTCTTCTTTTCAAAAATTTCAAATTTCAGTCTCTGCAAGTTTGGACCAGATTTGTCAAATTTGATGAAATTCATATCTCCTCTCCTCCAAAAATTCCACCAAAATTCAGGCAACCCCCAGATGCAATGAGAGGCCACTCCACCAAAAATCAGCTCAAGGAGAAACTCCCACATACCAAGATCATTCTGTCGAACACCGCCGCAGCCTTGCTTTCTTTGCATTTTCGAAATGTTCGAGTTTCGAGTTCAATGTCGCTTTCCTTCGCCGAGTTCACCATCGTCCGACTGTGCACTTGGCACGTTGCTCACAGCCCCTCCTCCCTGTCCGGAGCACCACACGCGCGCTTGGCTCGTTCCTGGCATCGGTGGCCCCTGGCCCGCCTGCGCCGGCGTGTTCCACGGCGGCAGAACCACCGTAGCGGCCGACAGGGGGCAACCCTGCGGCATAATGCCGTTCGGCACCGCCTAAACCTCCCGAGAGCTCTGCGTGGCTATCTCCTTGCCAACAAGACGATGCAAAGCACCGCTGCCGTGGCCTGCAAGCACGTAACATGCTCCTCGCCGCCGACGGGCCAAGGCCGCCCGTTCCGCCGAGCATACCCAAAGCACCCAATCCCGCTTGTTCAGCACCTAAACGGAATCAGTTGACCTCCACGATGACGCCAACCCTAAAACCACCCCGACCAATGCCCTGCGCCGCCATAACACTCGCCGGACTTATCCGTTCACGGCAACCGCCTCGGGCCATCTATATATAGCACCCCCGAGCACGCTCTCGCCCCCGCACACCTCCACCACCTCACTAGACCTCGCCCAGCCACTGGAAGGGCCTCGAGGGGCTCTTCTTCCTCGACTCCAGCCGCCCCGTTCCGCCACGGCCTCCACCTCGATTCACTCCGGTGAGGCCGTCTCCGGCGTCCTACTCTCGTCAACTATCCCCTCAAGCTACCAGGAGTCTAACCCCCTCCTCAGTTTAACCTCCGCAACACTCTCCAACGAGGCCCACGACCACCCGAACCGCCGTCCGCCGGAGCAAGAGCCGCCGTCGACGTGGTGCTCACCAGCGACCACCACCACCACCAACCGACGCGGAATAACCCACTGAGCACGGAGGTACCTTCCGATCTCCTCGCCTGCCGGGATCGCCACGCGCGACCACCGCGCTCTCGGCGCCGACGAGCTCGGCCACCTCGCTTGAAAGTTCAAACCTAACGGGTGGGACCCGCCCGTCACCCTCTCTGTTTTTTTTTCAACCGTTTTCGAAAGCGTACTCTGCAAATACGCTTTCTACTCGAACTGCTTTTTCTGCACTTTTCGCTTAAGCCCCGAGAGTTTTCTCGTTTCATTACGATGGGTCCTTGGACCAAAACTCTTATAACTTTTAATGAAAGATATTTTTGAATGATTTTTTCTGTCCTCTTCAAAATTTTGTCTAGTTTTTATCATATTTATTTGAAAATATTTGGATTACTTTTCTGTACCCCATGGTATTTACGTTAGCGCGTGTGTTTTGTGTACCAGACATACCAAGGAGGTGACGGAACCGCGAACTTCACCGAGCTAGGCCCGACTACTCCGAACCAGCAAGCATGTTTGAACTTTTGATATGATGAGTGTTTGGGAATGTTTGCATTAAATTAGTATCATGGCATGTTCATGAGTATCTCGATGAAAGTTTATCTCGTAAGAGTTGAGGCAAGTGAGTTTCGGCAAATCCATGAGTTGTTGGAAACATGTTGCATGGCCATGAGTTGGCATGAGAATGGGTAAGATGGCGTGTTGTAGCATGCCGCCTTATGCCGATCGTTGACCCAAAGGTCAACATAAATCAGTCAAATTCCCGTTCGTCTCCTCTTTTCATACTACCACATGTTTTCCGCAAGGGATACGGCTTAGTAAGTTGCAAACCACTTCCTGGTACACACCAAATCGAGAGGCGGGATGAGGGTTCCATGGCCTGGATTAAAGCCTTTCATCCGGTCAGGGGCATGGGTGTTTCCGTTGGGACCGAGGGGGCACCCTTAGAGCGCTGCGATATAAATTTGATCCCATGCTATTCGAGATTGTGATCTCCCCGCCTCGAAGTTTTTCTTGAACGCTGTCTAGGGTGATTCCTGGCAACGTGAGGTAGGATGGGTGTGTACTGGTAAGTTGTGTTTTCTCCGAAATACCGTAAACGGAACTAGTCTCTCGTGACTACGGAAATCCGTTGGCTGTGGATAATTTTAGTACAAACTCTGCAGAGTCACAATTCTTGAAATCCATCTTATCAATGTCCAAGTATTGTGTTCGTCCTATCTTGTCAAGTGTCAGTCTCGGTGACAGAAACTTCTGAGAACCTTATGAGTGTTAAAAATGTTTATTTTCCTGTGAATGGACTAACCCGCTTATTAACTTGTGATGAATATTTTTCCGTGAGCACCATTTCTTGTAAGTTATGGATAATGAGTTATAAGCCCTTTCTGCGATGTCGCTCAGACGTCCGACTGTGGCATTGTTGTTTATTTATTTATGATATAGTCCCTTTCTGCGATGTCGCTCAGACGTCCGACTGCGGCATTGTTATTGTTTACATTAATTATAAGCCCTTTCTACGATGTCGCTCAGACGTACGACTGCGGCATTGTTATTGTTTACTTTAATTATAAGCCCTTTTTGCGATGTCGCTCAGACGTCCAACTGCGGCAATGTTATTAATTAATTTTGTTATAAGCCCTATCTGTGATGTCACTCAGACGTCCGACTGCGGCACGCATGTCTTTTCTTTCAATATAAGCCCTTTATGAGGTGTCGCTTAGACGCCCGACTGTGGCATGTTTTATTTATTTATTCACCCTTCGAGGCGTCGCTCCAGACACCCGATCGGTTTTGAGTTTATCTTTTTGGGTTTTCGAGCCGACTACCGCCGATTCCCTTTTTTACTTACCTTGCTGTTAATTGCGCTTTTTTAAATTATTCATGGCACATCCATGCATACATTTGTTATATCCTTTGTCCGAACTGTCTTGCGAGTACTTTCAAAGTACTCACCTGGCTTGTTGATTTGGCCGATGTCGACGAAAGCGATCTCATGGATGAAGAGTTCGATAGCGAGTCCGACGCCTAGAGGAATCCCAATCGGTCTCGTCGACCCTGGATTAGTCACTATGATATATTCGCTCGCTACCCAAATAAATTCACCGAGCCTCACCTCGACGCCGATGAGCCGCCAAAGGTAGGATTCATATCTCCCACTCCACCGTGTTACTCCACCACTTTACCTCGAGTCGAGAGTATGCCACCACTCCATCATGTGTCATATCCGCCCCTATGTATAATTATTGGCGTGCTTGTAATAAATTGTTGAGCAACTTCAGCTCAACACTGTAATATATCATATGCTACTGGCTCATTGTATCAAGATTTTGTCTACCGGTATGGAGGATTTTCCTCACACTGGATTTTATAGGTCGGTTTCTCGATAAATATTTTTATTGAAAAACCGGTCGTGACAACCTACAAGGGAGCACAACGCCAGCGATGGATGCAGCGCTTGGGTAAATTCTTTCTTTCAGATCTGAAGCATGTTCTTTGTTCTATTTAGTTATTGGACTTGGATTTGTTGGTTGATGCGTTCGTAGTGCTCATTTGGTGCGTTTTATCCCTGTTTTCCATGATTATCCATAGGTCGGGACATATTTGCCTGGATTGTAGGATGCAAACGACACTGCTCGTTCCTGCTGGTACAAAAGCAGTGGAAACAGGGTTCTCATTTCCTTTGGTTGTGGAGAGCACAGTGAAGTTTGAACAATTTAGATCTCAGATTTTTTCTAAATACCCCTAGGGAGTGCATGATGCGGTAGAATTTAGGTACTGGGACATTGATAGTGTTGTTTGGGTCCCAGTCCAATGTGATGATGAGCTAGGAAAAATGTTTACAACACATGCTTGGGTCCCAGTCAAATTAGAGATCAATGTTATACAGAGAAAAAGAGGACAGAAATAGAACTGTCAATCATCTACTAGTTCTAGAGGCAGTAACATTCAATCCAGGGGGAGAAAAAGAATTGTTAACAGTTCACAGTCTGAGTCCAGTAAGAGCAGAGTTGCAGATGCAGGAGAGAGCTCTATGCAGGTACCAGGAACACCAACAGTGCAAGTTCCTAAACATGCAGGTCCTACTAGTAGCATAGATTCTGCTGATCCAAATATTGAAGAGGGACTTCTTGATGATTGGCCTACAGATGATGAGGATGAAAGGCTTTTCCCACAGTTTGTTACAAGGCAGAGGCCCAAAAAGAAAGATAAGTGGGGAATAAGAAGATTATATTCCACCACTAGAAGGAATGTTAGATGAGCCAGGTGAAGATGAGTTGGAGGAGGACATGGACATGGGATACAGTGAGGATTTAGATGATGCAAGGCCAGATGTGCAGTACAACAGAGATGATCATTCTCTAAAAGAAGGAACTATATTTTCCAGTGCTATAGACTGTAGGAATGCACTAGCCACTTTCTCAATAAAGACTCAAAGTGAAATTGTGATAGACAAAAGTGATCCTACCAGGTTGACTGTTCATTATGCGTATAAGAGGTGTAGGTGGATGATGCATGCCTCTTTAATGAGGCATAGCACACTATTTCAGGTATTAACTTAAGTTAGTAACACTGGATGCATGCATAGTTACATGGAAATTTTATTTCACTTGTCTATTGCACCACATATGTCCTAACATGTATTTCAACTTTCATAATTGTAGGTCAAAGTGAACAAGACTGCTCATACTTGTCCAAGTGTCAACAGAAGGAAAAGACTGAAGTCAGCTAAGAGCATATGGGTTGGTGTGAAGAACTGGGTTTTAGAGGATTCTGAGATTGCAGTTAGACAGTTGTAGAAGAACCTGAAGAAGAAGTATGGCCTGGAGGTGCCATACATGAGAGTGTTCTATGGGAAACCAATGGCACTTGACAACATCTATGGTAAGTGCACTGACTCATTTAAAGTTGTATACTTTCAAGGCAGAAGTTGAGAAAGCATCTCCTGGCAGTGTTGTAAACATTGATAAGCAAACTGTAGAGTACAAAATAAATGGAAAAAGTAGACATAAAGAGTGCTTTAGGAGAGTGTTTGTTTCTTTCAAAGCATGCTGGCAAGGATTTTTGGACGGATGTAGGCCTTATCTTGCAGTAGATGGCACAACATTAAATGGCAGATATAGAGGGCAACTTGTCAGTGCATGTGCAGTGGATGCTTGCAACTGGATCTTCCCAGTAGCATTTGGAGTTTTTGAGTCTGAAAATATAGAAAGTTGGACCTGGTTTTTTCAGAATTTGAAAAACCTAATAGGGCATCCACCAGGTCTTGTTATCCACAGTGATGCATGCAAAGGACTAGAGACTGCTGATGTATTCACAGGAGTGGAGCACAAAGAATGCATGAGGCATTTGGCAGCCAATTTTTCCAAAAAAATTAGAGGTAAATTTTTTGATGAAAATTTATGGCCTTGTTCATTGACATATAGTATGAAAAAACACAACTACCATCTTAGACAGTTGTACAGCAAGCCTGGTGTGAAAGAGTACTTAGAGGAGCATCACACCAAGCTATGGGACAGGGCCCTCTTCAATGAAATTTGCAAAGTTGATTATGTGAACAACAATCTAGCTGAGTCATTCAATTCCAAAATTAGGAAGTAGAAAGGGAGTACACATTGTGGACTTGCTTGACAAAATAAGGCAGTTCATAATGGAGAAGTTTGACTTGAGACAGCAGATTGCAGCTGGCACATACATTGGGCACACTATAATCCCCAAAATCATGATAATGCTTCATGCTAAATCTAAGGATCTTTATATGACCATAGT
The DNA here is from genome assembly GCA_021605205.1 of Aegilops longissima. NCBI lineage: Eukaryota > Viridiplantae > Streptophyta > Magnoliopsida > Poales > Poaceae > Aegilops > Aegilops longissima. The sequence continues at coordinate 119,034,002 of CM038678.1, forward strand.
TAAAAGAAGCACATTTGAGGTGGGAATTACTGCTGACAAGGAAAAAACAGAGTGGATATATCCTATTAATTTGGAAACAAGGAGTTGTAGTTGTAGAAAGTGGCAAATAACAGGACAATCATGCATACATGCTCTGTACTTTATCACTTCAATGAGAGGTCCAGTCAGTGAGATTGATCAGTATGTGCATGAGTATTTCTCTGTGGCAAAATTCAATGCAACTTATGCTGATAATTTGCCACTCTTGGAGGGCAAGCAACAGTGGGATGTGGTAAATCCAGGATTTAAATTGTGTGCTCCAGTGCAAAATAGGCCCCCTGCCAGACCTAGGAAAACAAGGATTAGAGCAAAATCAGAGGGAAAAGGACTTGGAGGAAGAAAGAAAAAGTGTAAAAGATGTGGAAAGCTTGGGCACCATGCCAGCCACTGCAAAGAGTCCATTGACCCTGCATTTGGAGAAGAAGAACACTGGGGTGCTGATAATGCAACTGATGAACCTCTAGGTACAGATGATGTACAAGAAGCTACAATTGATGAAGCTACAGATGTTGAAACTGCAACAGATGTTGATAATGAAACAGATGTTGCATATGCAACAGAAGCTGAGCATTTAGTACAAGATGGAGATGCACCAACTCCTGTGGCAGATAATACAACTGCTGCTACAGATGTTGCTGCAGTAGATCCAACAATTGAGACCGTGCCCTGCTAGGATGCAACAACAGTTGGTAGTGCAGTGAGGTAAATTTTTTTTGCTTCAGTCATTGTTTGCTACATTTTTTGACTGTTATATGACTGACTTCTTTCATTCATTTATAACTTTGCAGCCCAAGAAAAAACTACAAAAGACCAGCTGATAGAGGACAATCACCACTAAAGAAGAAGATAAAAACTGCAGAAGAAGAGGAGATCAGAGGTTACATCACTTTGGAAGCAACATCCGAGCAGTCTTCTACTCCAGTTCTGCCTAAGAAAGTGAGTACCAGGAGGAGTTCTAGGCTCTCTTCAAACCCAGCTTGCAACACCAGGAGCAAGAAGAAGTAGTTGTGAAGTGTTTGTTGGATTTGTGAACTATTAGCTTGTCTTTTTCAATTCATAACTGTATGGTGATGTACCAGATTTGTGGCAGTATGCTCTTGGCTTTTGTGAACACTACAAAAAAAATACACTTCCGTGATGATACGTGTTTGTCACAGTAGGTCGCGTTTTCTGTCATGCATGTACACCCATGACAAATTTATGATGTAATCAAGATAGTCATACTGTCTTTGTTGTAGAAGTGTTCCATGACATTGCCAAAATTATCATCACGGAAGTGTCCACTTCCATGACGATAAGTCGCGCATCACAGAAGTGCTTTCGTCAAGGGTGATCAACACGTGGCATCCACTATAACGGAACGTCGTTAAGCTATCGGGTCGGATTTTGGATCCGATAACCCGTTAACAGCCACGACCAATGCCGATTTACCACGTGTAAAATTCTCATTGGCTGACGGATCCATGCGTCAGCTCCGCGTTGGCACAGGTGTCACTCATCCAAAGTGTCGAGATGGGCCTATGATATGTTGACACGTGGACCGGCCAAAAAGTGGCCCACAAAGTTTAAATGGGCCGGCCCAACCGAAGGCCCATAAGATTTAGCAGACCATAATGGGCCGGCCCAGCTAAAGGCCCACAAAATTTAGCGGACCATAATGGGCCGGCCCAGCTAAAGTCCCACACGATTTTGCAGACCATAATGGGCGGCCCAACTAAAGGCCCACAAGATTTTATGGACCACAATGGGCCGCCCAAATAAAGGCCCACAAGATTCTGCCGACCATAATGGGTCGGCCCAACTAAAGGCCCAACATTCTCTCACAAATCGCCCGTCAACAGCTGTCCTAAACTTGTCATCAACGCGCCCATGGTCACTTCGGCACATTAACGATCCGCTAAGTAATTGGGCGAATTACGGCCGGTGTATTTCCGCCCGTTAAAGGTCCGGCTTCATTTGGGCCCATTTACGTGCCATCAAAACTTTCGCCCATAAACCACCATGAAGGATTTGGGTCATATTCGCCATGTCCGACATTCGCCCGTTAGAGGCCCACTATAGCTTTGGGCCACTTTCGGCTGTTGTCATTTTCGCCCGTTAACGCCGGACGTAAACCATGGGCCATATGTGGCCCAACGTCATATCGGGCCCATTAACGCCCATATAAAATGACGATAATCTAGCCCGATCAAGTTCCGCTGTTAAAGGCCCGTGTATCGTCGGCGCATTCTGACCCATCCAAATTTCGGCCTGTTAAAGTCCAGTGGGTTATTTGGCACAATCACGGCCCAATCTCACTTTCGGTCTATTAAAGGCCCATGTATTTTATGGGCTCGAGATATTTACACCTATAAACGACCTATTTTTACTGAGGGCCCAAATTATGTTTAGGCCTGATAAAGGCCCACTATAGGCACAGGCCTACTAGAAAAATATGAAAGCTTATGCTGATTTAGGCCCAGATATTTTTAGGGGGCTACATGCCAATTTCGGCCCGTAATCGTTTTTAGCCCAATTGGAATGGGCCCGACGAATGTTGGCATGTTGGGCTCCTACGAAGCTTTCGGCCGAATACATTACTTGAAAGCACAAGTGCTCCCTAGGTGGTTTCGGTAATTAATGACAACATATCTCTTGTTGGACTAACACTTTTATCTAGTATGTTTCAGATAAGTTCAACAATGGAGTGGCATGGACTAAAGGATGTGGGAACTCCTTCAAGATGCTAAGGACAAAGGATTGGCTCAAGCTTCAAGCTCAAGACTCTTCATTTTACATTTTAGTGATCCAAGATCACATTGAGTCTATAGGAAAAGCCAATACTATCAAGGAGGGATGAGGTGTTGCTTAATGAGCCTCTTACTTCATGTGCTTAGTGATATGCTCCAAAACCCTCAACTACTTTCCCACTTCCACACATATGTCCTAAACCTAAAAGTCAAACTCGGCCCCACTGATTCTTTCTATCCGGCGCCACCGAGTTTGGATGTCTTAGCCACTGCCACAAACCCTAGGCAAATCGGTCTCACCGATAGGGATCTCGGTCTAATCGAGATGGGATTGTAATCTCTCTGTGTATGTCCATTATCAAAATCGGTCTCACCGAGTTTGAGCAATCGGTACTACCGAGATTACAATGCAAACTCTCTGGTTAACTTATTATCAAAACCGGTCCCACCGAGTTTGATAATCGGTCAAACCGAGTTTGCCTGACCAACTCTCTGGTTAGCTAATTACCAAAATCGGTCCTACCGAGTTTGTGTAATCGGTCTCACCGAGATTACGTTATGCCCTAACCCTAACTGAATCGGTCCTACCGAGTTGCATTCCGGTCCCACCGAAAACCCTAACGGTCACATTATTTGCTAAATCGGTCTGACCGAGTTTAACGATTCGGTCCCACCAAGTTTGGTAGATTGTGTGTAACGGTTAGATTTTGTGTGGAGGCTATATATACCCCTCCACCTCCTCTTCATTCGTGGAGAGATCCATCAGACTGAACCTACACTTCCAGCATCCTATTTCTGAGAGAGAACTACCTACTCTTGTGTTGAGACCAAGATATTCCATTCCTACCATATGAATCTTGATCTCTAGCCTTCCCCAAGTTGCTTTCCATTCAAACCCTCTTTCCACCAGATCCAAATCCTATGAGAGAGAGTTGAGTGTTGGGGAGACTATCATTTGAAGCACAAGAGCAAGGAGTTCATCATCAACACACCATTTGTTACTTCTTGGAGAGTGGTGTCTCCTAGATTGGCTAGGTGTCACTTGGGAACCTCTGACAAGATTGTGGAGTTGAACCAAGAAGTTTGTAAGGGCAAGGAGATCGCCTACTTCGTGAAGATCTACCGCTAGTGAGGCAAGTCCTTCGTGGGCGACGGCCATGGTGGGATAGACAAGGTTGCTACTTCGTGGACCCTTCATGGGTGGAGCCCTCCGTGGACTCGCACAACCGTTACCCTTCGTGGGTTGAAGTCTCCATCAACGTGGATGTACGATAGCACCACCTATCGGAACCACGACAAAAACATCCGTGTCTCCAATTGCGTTTGAATCCTCTAATCCCTTCCCTTTACATTCTTGCAAGTTGCATGCTTTATTTTCCGCTGCTCATATACTCTTTGCATGCTTTCTTGCTATATGTTGTGAATGTTAAACTTGTGCCTAAACTCCACTCAAACTTTAAATAAACTTAAAAACTGCAACTTTGGTACTTAGTGTCTAATCACCCCCCCTCTAGACACCTCTTCTCAAGGTCCTACAAGTGGTATCAGAGCTTTGGTCTCCATTGCCTTGGTTTAATCACCATTGGAGGAAGATGGATGAGTCTACTTTGGGGAGTCTTAGACATAGAGTGCCTATTCTTGATGGAGAGTATTTTCGTGAGTGGAAAAATGAGATGCTTGTTATTTTCAATCAATATCATTTTAACAAGTACATTGCTAGCCCTTGTGCACCTTATATTGATCCTATGCATCCAACCCATGATGAATCAATTGACATGGTTAGGAATCTTAGAACCATTAATCTTATCACTAGAGGCTTGCCTAGAAACTTGATTAGAATCTTGCCTACTTTTGAGTGTGCCTACACTATATGGAAATTTCTTGAGGAACAATTTCCTGATTATTCCTTGAAAAATCTAGATGAAATTCTCCATAAGTCTATTGCTTTGAGCAAAATGAATACTAGTGATCCTATGTTTGGTGATCGTCTATTTGAGCTTACAAACCTTATGCGTGCCAAAGGAAATGTTGGTATTATTAGTGACATTATTTCCCAAGCTATAAGAATTCATAGACAAGATTATTGTCAAACTCTTTCTAATGAATCACCCTCTCTAGGATTTGATCCACCACATGACGATGTTGAACATGGATACTATGATGAGGATGATGATAGTGACTTCGATCTTGATGATGCAATGAGACATTTTAGTCTTATGGCAAATCTTCGGGGATATATGTCAGGAGGAAAGGAATGTGTTCTTGATAGTGGATGTACCGATCACATGACCGGAGATAAAGACATGTTTCGTGAGCTTGCTGAAAATGATAGTCCTCGAAAGTATGTCACTTTCGGTGACAACTCAAAGGGTAAGGTGGTTGGCCTCGGTAAGGTGGCCATCTCACATGATAGCTCCATACAAAATGTTATGCTCGTTGAATCTCTTGGTTACAACTTACTTTCAGTACTAGACTTGCTGATTTCGGTTTCAATGTTCTATTTATCAAGTAGATTGCCAAGTGTTTCGTCGAGATAATCATAAAATGGTGTTTACCAAAAGCGTAGAGGTGATATATACATTGTTGATTTCACTAAAAAGGCTCAACCTAAAACTTGCTTCATTGCTAAATCCTTAAAAGGCTGGTTATGGCATAGACGATTAGGTCATGTTGGTATGCGAAACCTTGACAAGCTTATTAAAGGGAATCATATCCTTGGAGTTAATGATGTCATATTCGATAAGGATAGACTTTGCAGTGCTTGTCAAGCAGGTAAACAGGTTGGAGGAAGGCATCCCGTGAAGAACATCATGACCACGAAGAGGCCACTCGAGCTACTTCACATGGATCTCTTTGGTCCCAACTCTTACAAGAGTCTCGCTGGAAATTCTTTTGGTCTAGTTATAGTTGATGATTTTTCCAGATTTACGTGGGTGTTCTTTCTCGATGATAAATCGCAGGTCCAGAAAATCTTCAAAAACTTCGCTAGGAAGGCCCAAAACCAATTTGAAGTGAAGATCAAGAAGGTTCGCAGCGACAACGGAACGGAGTTCAAGAACGCAAATGTGGACACCTTTCCTGACGAAGAGGGGATTTCACACGAGTTCTCGGCTACGCTCACACCTCAACAAAATGGAGTTGTTGAGAGGAAGAACCGGACACTCATCGAAATGGCGAGAACGATGCTTGATGAGTACACGACGCCGAAGCACTTTTGGGCAGAAGCGGTTGAGACAGCTTGTCATGCAACAAATCGCTTGTATCTTCACAAGCTACTCGGCAAGACGGCATACGAGCTACTCACCGTTAACAAACCCCAAGTTGGATACTTTCGAGTATTCGGCTCAAAGTGCTACATTCTTGATAAGCATCGTCGTTCTAAATTTACTCCTAAGTCTCATGAAGGTTTCCTACTAGGTTATGGCTCAAACTCTCACACTTACCGTGTCTACAACAATTTCACCCGAAAGGTTGAAGAGACGGTAGATGTGAAGTTTGATGAATCTAACGGCTCGCAAGTAGAGCAATTGCCAATTGATGTAGGAGACAAAGACCCTTCGAAAGCAATCCAAGACTTGTCTATTGGCAAGGTCCGTCCAACGGAGCTGAAGGAGAGTACCTCATCCGTCCAAGTGGAAGCTTCTACTTCACGACAAGGTGAACCAAGAGTTGATACGGAAGCATCCACAAGTGGGACACACCAAGATGAAGAAAACGAGGAAGTGCATCAAGATGAACGTCAACAACCTCCTTCTCCACTACGACAAGAGAACTACAACGCCAACAATGAAGAAGGCCAAGAAGAAGAACAAGATGAAGAAGATGTTCAACGAAGACCCAAGCAAAAGCTTTCACGAGTTCGAGCAAGAATTGCTAAAGACCATCCCGTCGAGCAAATCTACAATGATATTCAAACCGGGAGAATCACTCGCTCTAAAACTCGTTTAGCTAACTTTTGTGAAAACTATTATTTCATCTCTAGTATTGAACCTATGAAGGTCGAAGAATCATTGGAAGATCTGGATTGGATAAATGCTATGCATGAAGAGCTACACAACTTTGAGAGGAACCAAGTTTGGACATTGGTTGAGAAGCCCGACAACAATCACAACATCATCGGTACCAAATGGGTGTTTCGCAACAAGCAAGATGAAGATGGACAGGTAGTTCGCAACAAAGCACGTCTCGTCGCCCAAGGCTACACACAAGTCGAAGGTGTGGACTATGGTGAGACTTACGCCCCCGTTGCTAGACTTGAGTCCATTCGCATCTTACTTGCCTATGCTAATCACCATGATATCACCTTGTACCAAATGGACATTGAAAGTGCTTTTCTAAATGGTGAAATAGAGGAGGAAGTTTATGTTAAACAACCTCCCAGCTTTGTCAATCCTAAGAAACCCAATCATGTTTACAAACTTCACAAAGCTCTTTATGGACTTAAACAAGCTCCTAGAGCATGGTATAAATGTTGACCAAGTTCCTTATTGAAAAGGCTTTGAAATTGGGAAAATTGATTCTACTCTTTTACTAAAAGGTTTAATGGTGAACTCTTTGTGTGCCAAATTTATGTTTATGATATTATATTTGGTTCAACTAACCCTCATTTTAGTGAAAAGTTTGGGAAGCTAATGTCGGAGAAGTTTGAGATGTCTATGATGAGTGAACTCAAATTCTTTCTTGGTTTGCAAATAAAGCAAACTAAGGAAGGTACTTTTGTCTCTCAAACGAAGTACACTAAGGACTTATTCAAGAAGTTCAATATGCAAGAATGCAAAGGTATGACTACACCCATGCCTACTAGTGGACATCTTTACTTAACCAAAGATGGTGAACCGGTTGATCAAAAGGTTTATCGTTCTATGATTTGTTCATTGTTATATCTATGTGCTTCACGTCCCGATATTATGCTAAGTGTGTGCATGTGTGCACGATATCAAGCTGCCCCTAAAGAATGTCATCTTAAGGCCGTGAAAAGGATAGTGAGATACTTAATCCATACACCAAATTTTGGCATTTGGTATCCTAAGAGGGCCTCTTTCAATCTTGTTGGCTATTCCGACTCGGACTATGCCGGAGACAAGGTTGATAGAAAGTCCACTTAGGGTACTTATCAATTTCTTGGTAGATCTCTTGTGTCTTGGTCCTCCAAGAAACAAAACTCGGTATCCTTATCCACCGCCGAAGCTGAATATACTGCCGCTGGTTCATGTTGTGCTCAATTACTTTGGATGACCCAAACTCTTAAAGATTATGGGATATATGTGAGACATGTTCCATTGCTTTGTGATAATGAAAGTGCTATCAAAATTGGTCATAATCCTGTGCAACATTCTCGAACTAAGCATATTGAAGTTCGTCATCATTTCATTCGAGATCATGTTGCTAAGGGTGACATTGATCTTAAGCATGTTCGCACCGAAAAGCAATTAGCGGATATATTCACTAAACCTCTTGATGAGAAAGTGTTTTGCAGGTTAAGAGGAGAATTGAACATCATTGATGCTTCAAACTAGAGTAGAAACTCCATTGGATACATGCAAGACATGAGCTTATGACTAATCCTTGATATTTCTCTTATGATGAAAAACTTATGCCTTGGATATATTTGTATCTTGCATGTTATCTAACCCATGTAGGTACTTGGTTGAATCAAATTCCATGAGGTTGAAACCTACTCATATCTTGAGCAATCTCTACATCACCAAGTCTCTACACAATGTGGTTGAAGACAAGGAAGCACGAAACCATTCAAACATATCCTTTGACAAATTCTATGTTGAGTTTCATGATTGTCATTTTTGGATATACAAGTGCTCTTCCTTGCAAAAACTAACCCATGTAGGTAGAGGGACTCAAATTCCAAGTGGTGCTCCAAATTCTTGATGAGCTACATCAACCTTGAGCAACCCACGCAAGTTCAACTACATGGACAACACCACCAACCAAGGTATGTTATTCCATCTTAGAGAAGCTTTACTCCGAGTCATGAGTTAAAGCAACTCAACAAGATGTGAATACATCAAGATGCTTAAACGAAAAATGGCAACCCCATTTTGAGCTTTAACGATGAGTATGGCCTATGATCAAGTGATCTCACTTGACTCCTAAGTCAATATACTCTAACATAGGTGACTTCGTCGCTGACCATCTCTAGATGAAGTTATCTTGTGTTCTTTTCTGAGTTTTTGCATTTGTCTCATGCATTTGTGTTTCCCCTTTCAAAAAAAACTTCACCTAGATTTCTTTCTGTTCTCTCTGCATTTTATGCATCTAATTCCTTGCATATCTTTCAGTTAATTCCTTGCAAATCTTTGTGAGATCTTACTAGTCTAGTGAGCTGAGGTGACAAGTGTTCTCTCTGCGATGAACTCACTTACACCGATTTGTTATTTTCGGTTCCGAATCTTTTCGGTACGACCGAAGCATACCACTCGGTGCCACCGATTTCATAACAGGAAAAACTCTTTGCCACATATTCTGTGTTTCTTCTCATCCAGCTCCACTCAATGAATCTTGTCCTCTACAAGCATCACATTTTTATCATTGCTTTATGTTGTGACTCAAGGATCAAACCCATTCACGACAAATTCCAGAGGAAAAGAGAGAGATCACATTCTTTATCAAGCCCTTCTTGGAAATTGATGTCAAAGGGGGAGAGAGAGATCACATCAAAGCTTATCATTTAGAGAGAGAGATCACATTAGAGAAGGAGAGAGAGATCCTTCAGGGGGAGAGAGAGATCTCCAGGGGGAGAGAATACTAGTAGAAAGTAGAAAGTATTTCTCAAGGATCCCAGATGCTTGGTGTTCAAGAGGAGAGATGTCCACATGTCTTCTTGAGGGGAGATACATGTTCATATGATCTGTTGTGCTTAATTTTGCATTAGCATACATTAGCTCTGAACTTTAGCTCTGATCATCATTCATATCTTTCAGCTCTGTTTTCCTTGAGCTCTGATTTTCTGTTCCTATCTTCTCCCAGTATCCCATGTTAGATTCAGGGGGAGCAAGACATCTAAGGGAAAGAGATCATTTAAATTCATTGCATATCTTTACTCTTGGGGACATGTCTAATCCAATGTGGTACTTAGTACTCACTCTCTACATGTCATCCCAGCCTTGGTATTCTTGTGGTTTCTTCTTTTGCTCGCTAGTAGATGCATCTGTGTTATCTAACCTTGTTTACGAGGTTCATTCCATCCTAAGCCAACTCAAGACTACAAGGTAAGTATATGCATCACAATCATGTGTATGAGGAATTCTTGCTGATGTACATACTGTTTGCAAGAAGGACTCATGGGCATGAAGGTATTCTCTTTAATACTTTTTGCTCTGATGCATATATCCAAGATACATGTAACACATTGCCTGCTCTATCATGGTTATGCTATCACATGCTTCTATATTTCATATTCACATGATTGCATACATGTAGGGGAGCCTATGCTTGTTACATGTCTTTCCAAAGCTTTACCTGCTATTCTTTATATCCTTATCTAAAGCTTTGATGTATGTTGCCATCAATTACCAAAAAGGGGGAGATTGAAAGCACAAGTGCTCCCTAGGTGGTTTGGGTAATTAATGACAACATATCTCTTGTTGGACTAACACTTTTATCTAGTATGTTTCAGATAAGTTCAAAAATGGAGTGGCATGGACTAAAGGATGTGGGAACTCCTTCAAGATGCTAAGGACAAAGGATTGGCTCAAGCTTCAAGCTCAAGACTCTTCATTTTACATTTTAGTGATCCAAGATCACATTGAGTCTATAGGAAAAGCCAATACTATCAAGGAGGGATGAGGTGTTGCTTAATGAGCCTCTTGCTTCATGAGCTTAGTGATATGCTCCAAAACCCTCAACTACTTTCCCACTTCCACACATATGTCCTAAACCTAAAAGTCAAACTCGGCCCCACTGATTCTTTCTATCCGGCGCCACTGAGTTTGGATGTCTTAGCCACTGCCACAAACCCTAGGCAAATCGGTCTCACCAATAGGGATCTCGGTCTCACCGAGATGGGATTGTAATATCTCTGTGTATGTCCATTATCAAAATCGGTCTCACCGAGTTTGAGCAATCGGTACTACCGAGATTACAATGCAAACTCTCTGGTTAACTTATTATCAAAATCGGTCCCATCGAGTTTGATAATTGGTCAAACCGAGTTTGCCTGACCAACTCTCTGGTTAGCTAATTACCAAAATCGGTCCTACCGAGTTTGTGTAATCGGTCTCACCGAGATTACGTTATGCCCTAACCCTAACCGAATCGGTCCTACCGAGTTGCATTCCGGTCCCATCGAAAACCCTAACGGTCACATTATTTGCTAAATCGGTCTGACCGAGTTTAACGATTCGGTCCCACCGAGTTTGGTAGATTGTGTGTAACGGTTAGATTTTGTGTGGAGGCTATATATACCCCTCCACCTCCTCTTCATTCGTGGAGAGAGCCATCAGACTGAACCTACACTTCCAACATCCTATTTCCGAGAGAGAACTACCTACTCTTGTGTTGAGACCAAGATATTCCATTCCTACCATATGAATCTTGATCTCTAGCCTTCCCCAAGTTGCTTTCCACTCAAACCCTCTTTCCACCAGATCCAAGTCCTACGAGAGAGAGTTGGGTGTTGGGGAGACTATCATTTGAAGCACAAGAGCAAGGAGTTCATCATCAACACACCATTTGTTACTTCTTGGAGAGTGGTGTCTCCTAGATTGGCTAGGTGTCACTTGGGAGCCTCCGACAAGATTGTGGAGTTGAACCAAGGAGTTTGTAAGGGCAAGGAGATCGCCTACTTCGTGAAGATCTACCGCTAGTGAGGCAAGTCCTTCGTGGGCGACGGCCATGGTGGGATAGACAAGGTTGCTACTTCGTGGACCCTTCGTGGGTGGAGCCCTCCGTGGACTCAGCAAGAACTTACCCTTCATGGGTTGAAGTCTCCATCAACGTGGATGTATGATAGCACCACCTATCGGAACCACGACAAAAACATCCGTGTCTCCAATTGCGTTTGAATCCTCTAATCCCTTCCCTTTACATTCTTGCAAGTTGCATGCTTTATTTTCCGCTACTCATATACTCTTTGCATGCTTGCTTGCTATATGTTGTGAATGTTAAACTTGTGCCTAAACTCCACTCAAACTTTAAAGAAACTTAAAAACTGCAACTTTGGTACTTAGTGTCTAATCACCCCCCCTCTAGACACCTGTTCTCAAGGTCCTACATTACTAAGATAAACCTACACTACACAAACATAGCGTCGTAATTATTGCAGCCTGAGGCAGCATCATAAATATTGTATCACAACAAAATAAATTCCAACCATACAACAAAAGGCCTGTTGGCATAAAGTTTACAGTCCTTCCAGATAAAAGCACCATCAGATGTATAGAAGCAAATATCATTTGACCTGAGTGCTAATGTTTCGGGCTGTAGAATCTGATGGAGCAGCACGATCTCCACCTTTTTTCCGCCATTGCTCTTGAACAACGAAGTGAATGTCTGATAGTATGGTTTCAAAACCATTCATATCTTGACGACATTTCTCAACCACTATTCTTGTTTCCGAAACAACGTCCATTAGGGATTGGACTTGGGTCTGGAGCACAGATATATCACTGCCTAGCAGAAGATTTTGTTCAAGAGGCGATTTGGACGAGGTTACCTTGACAACCAACCCGAATTACGCAGAAGGTGCTTTTTGCATCGTTAGTGGAGAGATACCGACGACCGCAGCAAGAGGTGACATTGTGCTGTAGTAGCCTCGTCACCTTTAGGTGGTTGTGGCTGTTCAATCATTTGTTCCATAGCTTCTTGAAAGTTTGAACTTGTAGATTAGTGTACCAGATAAGTTACTAATGAGACAAAAACAAACAAAGTAGGTTATACGTTTATACATAACTTATTTTGGTGAACTACTGTAATACATTAGCATGTATTGTAGTGCCAACTACATAATAAAATCACTTTCGGAACATATGTCCATGTAGCATGCCTACTGTATTGTCTATTTCCTCACATTCATTGACATCTAAGGATAAAGAGACATGGTTTAAAGTAGGATGAACATAGTATGACATCATTCATATCATGGGCAAACAGATATAAAACAAACAGGCTATTTTATCATTGTGTGCACGTGAACATAACAACTAGATTACAGATCAAGACCAAAAGAATATCCTTCATCTCTTTTAAACCATGTAAGGTGAAATGATACGTTAAGACAACTGTGAATAAAAGTGAACAGAGTAACTGACATTGGCTGCAAACCAAGTAGTTAAATGAACACATCACAGCACCAATTAGTTCAAGGCAGGAGGAGTAAGGACTTACAACAAAGAGCTTGAACTGTGTGCTCATGCCCTTCATCTTGCTGGTGTGGCAATCCTTGAAGTTTTGCACTGCATTCGGTTCAGGTTTTTTGGTCCGCACGGATTTCCTCTCAGATTTGGAACAAGTCAATATAGATACGATAATATGGCACAAAAAAGAAGGAAGTAGCAGCTATTTACAAGAGCCTCGCGAGTGCAATATAGCTACGAGATCCTGTTGTCTGCATTGGAATTTCACTTTAGAACGGTTGGTTTTGTTCTTCAAACAGTTAGCCTAGAAGAAGATACACTTGTAAGGCACATACATAAATACAAGTTCAATATGTGGTCTGATCAAATACATATAGCCTACGATACTTTGGATCGGACCAGGTGTTTAACGAGGGCTGTCTAGTCTTCATCTGTAATATATTCCATCGAAATGTTTGGGCGATTTCATTGTTAGCCTTGCCTTCAATGTGAGATTTTCTAAGGTGGTACCGATCTTCAGCAGAGCGCACTAAAAACATGAGTGCATGCTTGTCTAGTTGCATCATCTTTCGGATCCAACTTGAACCTCATCTGCTGAAAAAGAATGTGAGTCTTATTAGGAGGAAGCTAGAAAGTATGGGACGAGCAAGACAATATTACTAATTACGATGAATAACATTACTTACGGATAAATGGTCAAGGAAGGTGTTAAATTGGGTATTGTCTTTCTCATTCTTGTATTTGGATCCACGTTGGGAGGATACGCATGACACCTAACGGCAACGGCTGCCTCGATACTAACTCGGCCGACTCAGAGCATCACGTGGCCTTTTAAACCTACCTCAAAATGGATCTCCATTCTTCCTCCTTTAGATTTTGTTAATCTGTCAAGCATTATCCCGATGTCTGTTTCGCTTGCGCGTGGTGCTAGTTCAACAACGAATATGGAAAGTGTTAGTGTACATCAAACCGTGAGAGTACATATAAAGGAGCATGCAACTTCAACTTGACTCGGTCAGTACCGCCTTGGTGTTGATGCTCATGAGGTTCATCTGATCTTGCCAAGTCCTGTTGTGTCAATAAAGTGCTTGAAGTAGTGTCGTGTGAAGGCAGCTTGGGAACCGCCAGTTCGAGCAAACGAACGAGTAACTGGTTGAGATGTTTGATACAGTTGAAGCGGATGCTGCAGCTGGTGGAGCAGTGATACCGTGTTTGTAGATTTAGCTGGTGGACTTGGACCTTCTATCGCACTATAAGTACCAGCAGAATCTCAACGGCGAACCTTTTTCGTTTCACCCGACGAGTAACAACACTCCCTACTATATTATTTTCCTTTCTCTTTTTTGACTTGGCCATGTCAAGCTGTACCCATGACACAAAAGAATAAAATCACTCTTCAGAACTCATTGATGCATGATACAGACAAGCAATACTTTGATGTAAGACAACCGTATGAGGATGGAATATGTAAGAAAACAGGACGGCATGACATATTCACAGCTACGATGTGCAAACTAAGGTATGATTTTCAAGAAAGTAGAAGTAATGCAAGCTAGACACCATATGAAAGATGCAACCAATATTACTCGCCAAGTTAAAAGTGTCTTGTCATAAGTGGCAATTCAAAAATTAGAAGCAAGACAACGTAGAAATCATTGCAAGATGCAACCACTATCAAGCTGCCATGTTAAAAGCGCCCAATCATGAGTGACTAATGCGGATACACAACAGCAGTACTTTGATGTAAGAACATGGTATGATAGATAGATGCAATGTATTCTAGACACGTAAAGCCATGTCATATGCACATGTATAACGATAAACTCAGCAGGTGCAATTTAATCAAAATAGAAAAATACAGGCTAGACAACATATGCAACATGAAACCAATTATCACATCTGTCAACTTAGAGCAAGCACCTGCGATGGTGGAGTACGGAGATGAACTCATCATGTAGACTTGGGACTTCAACTTCATTAGCGATAGCGTGGCAAATCTAGAGAGTCTCTGCTTATGCGTTGGTGCGGAGGACCACCAACATCCCCTAACTTACTCTTTTCCTTCCTATTTTCTCGATATTGCCTTATGAAGTCAAAACCACAAGAAGATGAATAAAATTAGCTTTGCATAACTGGTTGATGCATGATACGATTTAACACTACGTTGATGTAAGGCAAGCGCAGGATAGGAGGATGGAATATATACAAAGAAAGACAGCGTTTCATATTCACACGCACGATAGGAGGATGGAATATGTATGAAAAACAAGAAGCGGAAGGCATTTCAACAAAATTAGAAGAAATGAAAGCTAGGCACCATATGAACATGCAACCAATATCACTCTATCGGGTAAAAAGTGTCTCGTCAGAAGTGCCATTTCAAGAAATTAGAAGCAAGACAAGCTAGAAGACAATGCAAGATGCAACCTACATCACAGTCCCAAGTTAAATGTGTCTTATGGGTAAGTGATCGTTGCAGGTATAAGTTGTAAGCTACGCAGATGCAATTCAACATAATCAGAAGCAATACAAACTAGACATCATACGGAAAATGCAACCACGTATAATAGTTCCAAGTAAGAGCAAGCACATGTGATGGTGGAGTAGGGGAGATGTGCTCATCATGTACACGTATGTTCTAGAAACAGGACGTGTCATATTCACATGCATTATGTGTAAAGTAAGAAGATGCAATTCAAGTTAGAAGCAATACAAGCTAGACATCATACGTAACATGCAACCACATATAATAGTGTCAAGTTAGAGCAAGCACCTGTGATGGTGGAGTAGGGGAGATGTGCTCATAATCTACACAGCTACGTTGACTGTCCAGCCTTGTGTTGTCTTGCGAATCTTGTTGGGAGGATGGCGGAGTAGAATCAGAGAGACCCCATGTTTGAGTTGTTCAAGGACCACCATCATCCACCACCGACTAATTTCCTTCAGCTGTAATGATTTTGCATTGTGAAGTCAAACCGATAAGAAAAGGAATAAAATTCGCTCTTTAGAACTCATTCATGCATGATACTTGTTTAACACTACTCGGATGAAAGGCAAACACATGATGCAAGGATGGAATATGTATGAAAAACAGGATGGTGTGACATATTCACACCTATGATGTGGTAAGTAAGGTAAGGCATTTCAACAAATTAGAAGCACCGCAAGCTAGAAACCATATGAAAGATGCAACCAATATCACTCGCCAAGTTCAAACTGTATGTATGCTTCAACAAATTAGAAACAAGACATGCTAGAAATCATATGCAAGACAGAACCAATATCACAGTGGAAACTTAAAGGTGCCTTATCATAAGATATAGTATGTACCAAAAACAGAAAAGCGTGTCATATTCACATGTATCATGTGTAAGCTAAGCAGATGCAGTTTACACTAATTAGGAGCAATACGAGCTAGACACCATATGCAACATGCAACCAGATATCACACCGCCAAGTTAGAGCAAGCACCTTGGATGGTGGAGTAGGGAGCGAGACTTGGACCTTGTAATGCACTATCAAGACAAGGAGAATCGGTCAGATGCTCCGTTTACGTTGTCAGCAGAGGACCACCATCATTGCCTTCCTTACTTTTTTCCTTCCTCTTTCTTGATTTTGCCTTGTCAAGTCAAACCCACAAGAAAAAGGAATAAAATTTTCTTCGTAACTCATTGATGCATGATACCGATTTAACACTACTTTCATGTAAGCAACCGCATGATAGGAGGATGGAATATGTATGAAAAAAGGACGGCGTGACATATTGATATGTATGATGTATAAAGTGTAAACTAAGCACAAGGTGCTTGAACTTGTTAGAATCGATGCAAGCTAGAAACCATATGAAAGATGAAACCAATATCACTCGCTAAATTAAAAGGGTGCCCTAACAAATGTATTTGACCAAATTAGAAGCAATACATGGCAACAAAGTTAGAAATAATATGCAATATGCAACGAATAAAGGTGACTCATCGTAAGTGATTGATGCAGGATACGAAAGAGAGGTAGTTTCATGTAAGAACAAGGTTAACACATAGATGTAGAGTGTACCAAAAATAGGAAGGCATGTCATATTCACAGTATAGTGTGTAAACTAAGCATATGCAATTTACCCTAATTAGAAGCATTACAAGCTAGACACCAGATGCAACATGCAACCACATATCACATCTGCTGGTTAGAGCAAGCACCGTGATGGTGGTGTATGGGAAGTGCGGTCTTCGTGCATGAGCTACGCTCAATATCTTCATTTAGGCTTGCTGTTTCTTGAGAATCATGTGGAGAGGATGAAATTGCATTCTTTATAAGAGTATTATGCCTCATATTAACCAACGCACGTGATTATCTCATCATAAGTTTATAGACGCAGGATACACAAGAACATGAGTTTGATGTAAGAACATGGTGTGATAGGCGATGTAGTATGTACCAAAAACAGGAAGGCGTGTCATATTCACATGTATAATGTGTAAGCTAAGGAGATGCAATTTGACAAATTAGGAGCATTGATGAGGGATACACAAGAAAAGTAGTTTGATGTAAGAACATGGTTAATAAAAAGACGTAGTATGTACCAAAAACAGGAAGGCATGTCATATTCACAGGTATAATGTGTTAACTAAGCAGATGCAATTTACCCTAATTAGAAGCATTACAAGGTAGACACCATATGCAACATGCAACCACATATCACACTACCAAGTAAGAGCAAGCACCTGCGATGGTGGTGTGGGGAATTCGTGATCAACTAGAGAGCTACGTTGACTATCTTCATTTAGCCTTGCTGTTTCTTGAGAATCATGTGGGAGGATGACACCGCACTCTTTAAACGAGTATGGCGCCTCACAAGAACTCCACCCGGTGATCAGTATCATCATAAGTGATTGACGAGGATACAAAAGAGCATTAGTTTGATGTACGAACATGGTTAATAGACATATGTAGTATGTATCAAAACAGGAAGGCATGTCATTATCAAAGGTATAATGTGTAAAGTAAGCAGATGCAATTTAACCAAATTGGAAGCAATACAAGCTAGACACCATATGCAACATGCAACCACATTTGACAAATGAAGTTAAAGCAAGCACACAGGATGGTTGTGTGTGGCAATTGAGATCATCAACTGCAGAGCTACGCTTATTGTCTCCAATCACGACATCGCACCCGTTAGAGCTACTGGAACGCTTAGTGCTTATCTTCAAATTACACCGGAGCAACTTCTCTTTTCTTTTCTCGCATTCATCAACACTGCGTCAGAGTCTGAAATACCCATGCATAAAAAACAATAGTGTGAGTATGGGTGAAGTCTGTGAACAATTAGTACAGTGTAAAGGTAGCGATAGCAGGTCGGTGAGAAATAAATGACGGAGACATATGATAGCTCTACAACATGCATGGCACACTAAATTACTACAGATTCTATGAAAATAACAATGATCGAAAGAAAAAGGTCACCCATTTTTTCTGCACCTTCCGATGTACAAAGAACGGGCAAATCGCCTTCATCTACCTCCAACCAGTCGGTGTTGACGATCTTCCTCAAACGCCAACACCATCGCCCAAGATTCTCCCCTGCGCCCTCCCTCGACCTCCCTTGCACTGCCGCTTGCACCGCCCCGCCATCCATTCAAGCCCCGCCGACCTCCAGCTCGGGCGCAAGCCTCCCTGCGCCCACACCCCTATGATAGACACCGATCGCCGCTTCTCGGGAACATGCGGACTAGGTGCTCCACGCCTAAGCGGGTGCTGCTTCTTTAATTGCGGTTCGACCGACCACAATTGAAATCCAGGCGGGCTACCGACCTCTAGCAAAGGTGAAATAGTAAAGGGAGGAAACCTTGTGCATTTAGTATCACGAAGAAGATGCAGAAGAAGCGCCAACTAGTTTCTTTTGTGGGATGAATACGGTGTGAGCGGAGACGTAAGATTTGCATCGAATAAGGGAAGAGGAGTACCTCTTTACTGGCGGCGTTGTTGTGTCCTCCTTCATTTTTCCGACGATCTTCTTGTTGTTCGCGGAAACCGAAGTTGTGGAGGACGGTGCAACCTTGGACGAACCCATGGCCAAGTTGTTGAGTGTGGTGCGGTGGCCGTCTGTCGGGCGGCGGGAAGCAGATCCGAGGCGGCGAATGATGGCGAGGCGAGAATAGCTCGGTGCGGTGGACGGTTGCGATAGTGGAGCCGCAGCGAGAGGAGGCGCAGGACGACGCGTGGCGGAGTGGTTCTGCACGCGACGCCGGCGTCGGCATCGTGGAGGCAACTCTGCCTCGGCTTCAGCTGCTAAGTCCTTGAGGGCGTTGCGGTTGCGGTTGCGTTGGACGACGACGTCGGGGTACCGGCTCCGGCGTGATGGAGGAGGGCGGCGGTGGATTGGCCGCTATGTGTGGAGGACGGAGGAGGCTGGGGTTTTGCGGCTGGTGGAGAGGGTGTTTTTGCGCCCACGGAGTATGAATGGGGAAACGGAGGGAGGCGGGAACTAAGGGGGAACAATGTTTCGGTTCAAGACGCGCTTGTTTGAAATTTGGGGAAAGTTACAAACTTTCCCCCCATCTAAAATTTTGGACATATTGCGGGTTGGGGGGTAGGACAGTCATGCCAGGTGTCCCAAATGTGGGCGGGATAGATTTCGGCCGAGCGCATGGGTAGGCGCCCACGGCGTATGAATGCTTCTCTAGCGTCTTGGCGAAGTTACAAACCTACCCCGGTTTAGACCTTTGGACATCGGGCAGATAGGCTACACGGGCCAGAGTCAGGACAGTAATTTCCTACCACCAAAACATTAGTCTCGCACGGTTTGGGGTGACCAGAGGCCTATTTGGCGCTTTCAATATTTGGGAGCAGAAGCATTAATGTTTTTGGTTCTCTTGAATTGAACTTTCAGGATTTGTCAAACTTCACAAATCTTTACTCTTGAAAATCCTAAAGCTACGATTATTTTGGAATGGAGGGGGTACATTTGAATATACATTGTACATGAGTATATATTAAAAAATATGCAACTTATCTCAGTTCATGCATGGTTCTAGATATAATCTCCTTGGTTGCAAAAAAAAAGTTAGATATGCGTATGAATATATATAGCATGTTCAAACTCACAACAAAGATTGATGCCCCCTTTTACATCTGATTTACAAATGCCATTATCTCGGGTTCAAATAGATGAATGCACTTCCTATGAATTCGAATCTTCGAAACCTCCCTTTATGTTGAATTCGACATGTATTTTATTTCGTAGCTAGCAATTTGGAATGTATCCATGCAAGTGACAAATGTATAAAGTGCTTCACACTAACAACATGGAGTGCACTAATTAATGTTTATATATGAATTGCAAAAGCATCCATTGCCTGTATTTCAAACCGCTCTCACTCTATGGTTCGATAATATGAAATAAACACATGCACATGCTAGAATTCAATTGCGCTTGAAGAAAGAGCCTACTCCTGGTAATCAGATATTAGTGATAGGGTGTGTACAAAGTACACGTGAATACCGTGCATTGTGCATGTGTGTATACTATCGATTTAATTAGCCCCAAGCTTGTATAACATACTAAGGGCCTAGGGTTACAAATCATATATAGTCGGCTTATCACCAGTGGGGATAGAGTCCTCCGCGACTCTGGTAGCTTCGTGTTGTACGCCGAGTCCTCCACATGGGTCTTCGTATAACACGTCTCGGTCCAACCTATATGTCGCGTAGGATGGAACCGACCCATGAGTCTTCATGTTGACCCACCATAACTAGAAATGATGTTCCCACCACACCATACACGCAATCGGCCACTAAGAAAATAAGCATATACAATAGTACAACGGTATCTAGCTCACGATATGTCTCCATATTTTGTTGATGACACTGACGGACTTTGCATTTGATGCGTGCTCCGTATTTTGTTGACGACACTTACGGTCATTGTATTTGAAGCGAAAGCACGATATGGTCACTAGACTTCAGAATAAGCTCATCACGGTCACCACATACATTTTGTCGTGCTAACCAACATGTGGTTGGATGGTTAGAGGATAGTGGTTTCTCGAGCCCACCAAGGTTAAAGTCCCGGTGCTCGCATTTATCTTGTGTTAATTTCAGTATTTTCCGCGATGTACGCTCAAAGGGAGGAGATGTTCCACTCGACTACGAGGCACCTATGGTGACTTCGTAAAATCTCAAGATCATATATGCTGGCCCACTCTCTCAAGGTGCTCATAGGGGTAGGGTTCATGTGTGCGCTTATAGCGTGAGTGCTTGCGCGTATATATGAGCCCTTATGCTTATACCGTGTTAAACAAATACATATCATGATTATACGGTCACCGCTCACCTGCATAACTCCGTATTTTGTTGATGACACAATCAATTGACCACCAACGTTCCACGTGGCGCAACTAGTGTTGCACCATCGGGCGCAGAACCATGGGGCCCACCTGTCAGCCCGTGATATGAAAGAAAGAAATGGTAGTTTGAGTCTCATCTGTGTTAATAAAATAGGAGTACATTTTAGGGTGATCATACGGTCACCGCTCACCATACAGCTCCGTAATTTGTTGATAACACGACCAATTGACCACCAAACGGTCCACATTCAGTAGTGCACATTACCATAGGGCCCACCCACCGGTAGCGTATATGAAGGACATGAAATGGTAATAAATTAGTGGTCGGTGGGTATTCGTCGTGAGACCTCTGGTTGGCGCCACCGCGGTTGGGGCGTTCATTGGGCGGTGGGGTGGGGATCCCGGAGAAAAATCTTGGCGGGGGGCTAGAGGGATGGCGGTGCGGTGGCGGACCGACAGTGGGAGTGGTTTCGGGAGGGCGGGCAGCCGCGAGCGGCGGGGCTGGCGGTTCGCCGGTGGTGGTCGGCGGCTCGGGGGTGGAGTTTGATGATAAACCGAGGCCCTTGATTTCGTATCCAACGGCTGGAAAATCTAATGACCAGAGATGAAAAAGTCACCGACCGACGTAGCCTCACCCGCAAGACGTACATATGCACGCCCGCAAGACACGCACGCATGCAGGCATGCAACACTGACACGTACACACGCACGCATGCTGGCGTGCAACACTGACACGTACACATGCACTCACGAACACACGCACGCATGCACCCATGCATGCAACACTAAAACATACCCTTGCACGCACGCAACACTCGCACGCCTGCATGCACACAGCACATGACGCAAGACATACGCTCAACTTATACGTGCATGCACCCTTTGTTAAGGACATGGATTGTTACGGGCATTAATCAATCTTATCTGTGATAAGCAGAACATTGATGTTTGCAGCAGTCTTTGTGAATCACAACGTATCGAACGGGCTATCAACATAGTAGGCTTATCTACATGAAAAAGATGACGTCACACTCAATGAACAATCATCGGTTTATGAAATGCCCGCTTCTGACCGCCCTGACCCACTAAAGGTTCCTCTGCTGTGCGTGCCTGCATTGGGTCACTAACATGCAGGCCATGCACCCAAAGAGCCCACACGTCAGTGGAAGAACGGCGCGGTGTCCTAGGTCAGAGTCGAGGGCGCCCCTCGCGGCACGCCCAGCTGAACACGCCTCCGTGCCGCATTCAAACGCCTCCATGAAACCCGCCCGCGTGGAAGCCGAGAAACCCACTCTAGACACACGCCCGTTCATGACCAGGCTGGCGTTAAACGCAACGCCGGCCAAGCTCCTCCCGTCCGCCGTCTATTTAATCTCCTATTTAAACAAGGCCAAACGCCGGCCAAGAATCGCACACCTCCGCCGCTCCCCTATCTCCTCCACCATTTTGTCCACTCTTACAATGGCTTACGAAGAGTAGGTATTCCGCATCCAAGCCGACTGGGTAGACCGCCGGATACGAGCTATGTAGCTCGCTGATCCACCTCCCTCCCCTCGCCCGACGGAGCCAGTTGCCGCCCTAAGCCGGCACGCATTTCAGCAACTCGCCGCTCCAGGCCAGCTCGACGAGGAGCAGCACACGGGCGTCGTTGCTGCCGTCCACGCCGCCGCCTCGTACTGCGTCTCCCGTTTTTGTGGCCGAGACTCCCATGCCGGCGGCTGCGCCATGCAAGCAGCGACAGAAGACAGGTGCGTGGAGAGCGACGAGTCGGTGGCCAGCGCCTCCGCGTCCGCCGCCATCATCGAGGAGAAGTAGAACACAGGAGGCCGCCGCCGCTTGGGTCCCATGAAGGCCACCGCGGAGGCGACGCCCACGTACACAGCAGGTGTCTTGCCGGATCCTTTTGTTGCGAGGACCTTCATCAACCCCGCATGGGCTCCACGGAAGAGGGGAATGTTAGGATGAACTCGAGCCGGTGCCGACCATGGCGAAGTAGTGGCCGGTGATGAACTCGAACCGGTGTCGGCCACCATCATCTTCAGCACCAGCCAATGATATCAGTTGGGCAGTGGGGAAGCGAGCCGTCCTTTGTGTTGAAGCATATACCTCCGGGGCTCCCGGCAGTCCGGTGATCGTGCTGCCGGACATGAGGAACACAAATCGATTGGCGGGCGACCATTTAGGCCAGGTATTATATACTTGTGCTGTCCAGAACTAGCACCGCGTAGTTCATTTGAATGTAATGAAATCCGTCATGTTTGTATGAAAATCCGGTATTTTATATGATTTCCGTCGTTGTTTATATGAAATATCAGTTTGTCTACGTGTTTGCGTGAATTTTGTCCGGTTGGTTGAGTTGCTGTCATAATGTGTGCGGCTACGGTTGGATGGCGTAATTTGCGGGCGCCGGTCGGTCTGCGGGCGGCTCGGGTGAACAAACAAATTGCGACTTGACGCGTTATGTTAAATTAAAAAAGAGGCAAACCATGTGGGGCCTACCTTAGAGGCAAGGCTCTATACACTGGAGTACTTTTGATGTGTCCCGTCAACTCGCAGAACGAGGAGAAGCTTGCTTAGTACGCCGTCTCCCCCGCCCACGGGTGCGGTGGCTCGCAGGATGAGGTGAAGCTTGCTTACTACGCCTTACGCCCGCTCCCTCGCCCACGCGCGCGGTGGCTCGCAGCACGAGGAGAAAATTTTACTACTCCCTCCGTTTACTCCTCGTCCCTACTACGTACTTTGGTTAGTACTCCTTCCATTTACTTATACAAGGCCACTATAAAAATACATTTTGCATCTATACAAGGCCACAAATAGTAATCGAGACAAAAGTTACTACTCCCTCCTTTCCAATTTATGGTTCAATTTCAAAATCTCTCCAACCAAGGTAGACGGTGAGTGGTCGAATTAATTTCGTAGTTTGCACAAGTGATTAGTACGCTGCTTTTTCTCAAGAAGTTATGTTTATCGAGGCATTAATTAGAACGAATGCATGAATGACCACTAAATTTCCATGAACTTGTACATGCATTGGTTAGTTTCTCTTGACATCGCTATGCGTCGGGTGATCTAACGCACCTCAAATCCAATATGTAATGGTACTACTACTAGTATAGTAGAATTGAGACTTATCAAACGGAAAAACTAATGTTTTTAGATGAGCCCTATAAACCCTAGTGGGTACGTATTACGTAAAACAGTTTTTTCCAAAACTAAGTCGCCCTTTCATGAATTCTGTAGTATACCTCCGTGGACGCCCCTTTCATGAATTCTGTACTTTTATCGCCGACATGTGGGACATATAGCAACCGGTCGACGTGTCAAGCACCAAATAACAATGCAGAACAACAGGGGGACGACCCCACTCGCATCGCCCATTAGTAGTAATGAGCAATGAGACGCCAAATCACAATGCCGCACCTTCCTGCACGGACGGCAACCATTATTTCACACTTCGTTCGCCATCTTCTCAAACCACGACTAGTATTGCTTCGCCTCAAGAGGGACACGCACATCGCCTTGGTACATCATGACACGTGGGACCGCATGACAGCCATGCTCCACCGCCGATCGCTCGGTAAAATCACCTCATTTTTACTATACTTCCTCCGGGTTTACTACATGGCATGCACGCGTTCTAGGTTGAGAATTTAACGGCTATATATGTGATGAACAGTACTCTAGCCTTTTAAATATGTATACTTTTGTACAAGAGTACTATCGATGGATTGCGCCATGGAGCAAAAATTGAAATTAAAAAAGGTGGTACATATAGAGAGCGCTCACGCCAAATTATGCATATAGTACTATTAAAAAAGCTAGTACATGCTTAATTGGGGTGCTAAATTCTATTAAATAAATACTAGTAGTATGTACATACTGAAGAGTTAAAGTAACGAGAAGAAACATAACATAGTTCTCATTGGGGCTCAAAGACAACACACCCTCAAATTAAACTAAGCACACCTGAAATTAAACTATGCAACTAATCCGGTAGACACTGCATTAGAAGTTTAGAACCACCAAGAGCAACGACACTGCCACCTTACTCGGAGTCCTCGTCCACGTCCTCGACTTCGTCCTTATCCCTATTCCTCTTGGCCGATACTTCTTTGCTTGAACCGCACACTTGGCTGTTGCTCTTCATCCAACCCTTGTAGATATTGAAAAAAAAGGTAGCTATCCATTGCAGCATAGTGGATGTGGTGTATATCTAGTACATTCCGCTGCCATGCATGACGATGAAACGGTATGGAGGTTTCTCCGCCATACGTCTGAAGGATGAACCATGGCTCTGCCAGGTCAGCATTGAAGGTCGACGAGAGGGCACCACCGATTCTTCCGAGGTCGAAGGGTTGCCTACAATGAGGCCTATCCGACCAGGACTTCTTCGTCGTTCTTAAAGTCTACAAGAACGAATTTCACTGTTTTGTCCTTGAGGAAGTTCTTAAAATCCTGGCACTCAACATCGGCATGGCATATGTGGTAGACCAAGCAAACGTTATGTACGCAAACCGATCACGGCGGGCTGCTTCCTCTCTTCGCCCTTAGATCCTTCTCTCGCCCCAGACTGTGGTGTACTCAACATCTAGCCCAGTGACCCACTCATCATCTGAGTTTTCAACATGCGCCTCAAGCGAGAAAGGCATCCTTTCACCGCTATGAAGAACGAGTGTAGATGACGTCGAACTCATCGCCGGTGATGGTTCTAACCTTGTACTCACCGCCGATCATGGAGATTTGGGACGCCATGGATTTGGGAGGAGGGTTAGGATTAGTGGAACTGCCGTAATGTGAATAGACGAGATGACTAGGAGCGAACCGCTGTAGTATTGAAGGACGTGCAGGGACGAGTAGGAGCGAACTGCCAGCGTGCGAACGGCAGGGTACTGGCTTTCCATTCTCCCATGATACGGGCTTCCGAGAACCCTTGGATCTGATATCGAATGGTTGCATGGTGTGATTCTAGACCTATGGGTGAATATCCTATCCTAGAGGGTTATTCTGCAAATTTTTAGCAACTTAGCATGCGACCGTTTGATCTCAGATCCAAGGGCTGCCTGCAGCCCGTATCGTGGTCGCGCCTACCACGACCGTCGCGTCGCTCGTGCGGTCGCGCCCTTGGAGATTTAACACGGTGCGTTAGGCTATCTGATGTTGGCATGTCATACATAGTCATCACTTAGTCACTCATACTACAACAAGGTTTTGGCTATAAGGTTGGCTATAAGTGTATTTTTTACTTATCTCTATCTCTTTTTCAGATTCCCTCCGTCTCATAATATAAGAACGTTTTTGACACTAGTGTAGTGCCAAAACGTTCTTATATTATG
Organism: Aegilops longissima; assembly: GCA_021605205.1. Classification (NCBI taxonomy): domain Eukaryota; kingdom Viridiplantae; phylum Streptophyta; class Magnoliopsida; order Poales; family Poaceae; genus Aegilops; species Aegilops longissima. The sequence goes on from CM038678.1 coordinate 119,060,755, forward strand.
GGACCTGTGAGTACTAGTATTTATTGCATTTGCCAAGGAGTGACCTCTTCCAATGAAATGGTGTTGCTAAGTTTGCTTCATTTAATTAGCTATAGACTCAAAATTGTCTTTTCACCTAGGTACACGCGCTTAGCACCGCTTTCTTCCTTGGGTCACCAAACTAGTCTCTCTCTTCTTGATTAACTTGCCACATCGACTTTATGCCTATGTGGCAAGCTTAAGCACCAGAGGAGCAAGTAAAAGTAAGTACAATAGTGCGCTTTACATGGCATTTTGCATATGTGGAGGAAAGAGAGGCAAGGAAAAGTGGAGAAGTGGGCTCTCATGCAAGAGCCAGCCTCTACTACATGGTGGAGCATTGGGAGAGGCACCAGATGGAGGTGGTCAGAATCTGGGAGACTCACGCCGGTCAGAGCGCCAGCTTAAAATGATAATGGCAAGTCAAATCACGGGCCCCACCTGTCCAAAGAAACTTCATTGTCAAATCACACAGCCCTACGCTTGAAGCAGCCTACTCCCTCGTCTTCTCGCGTCTCTGTCGAACCGACTAGGTGGAACTGCCCCGCCGCCACCGCAAGCAGAAAAGCCCCGCCTCGACTTTTAAATACAACTACATCCGCTTAAGAATCCAATGATATACTTTTTGTGACATAGTAACTCATATTTAGTTAGTCAAATGGATGACCTAGAACTACGTGCAGGCCCTATAAACCGAGACGCCTAAAAATAAAAAACCGAGACAGAGAGGGTAGTTCAAGACGTATCTTTTAGATCAATATAGTCGGGATTCACCAAGGAGCAAAATCAAGTGGTAGGCTACTCTGTGCGTGTTGGCGTAGCAACTCAAGCGTGGTCATCCACACACCTAAATGGCGACACACTTAATAGGACCCCTTTGGCGACATGTGGCTCATCCACCGCCTTTTTCCACGTGCGATGCACCAAATTATAGTTCGAGCAGCGGTTGGAATTGGAGGCACCCGGTCGAAGCGCCGCAAAGAGTAGAAAATGAGCGATGAGGGTCAAATCATAAAGTCCCACCTTTCCCGCATTAAGCTCGGACGGATGAAGCAACCATCATTTCACTCTAGGGCACAAGAGCATAAAGAAAAGAGAAACAATGATGCGTATGGCAGCTACCTAGGGCACCCTAGGTAGGGTCTCCACTACAGATCCTTTTTTTGAAAGCGCCCACTACAAATCGGCTTCTCCTCGTCCTCTTGAAGAAAACCGATGATGAGTGCGGCGGTAGGGTTTGTAGGAGTACTATGGCGTGCGGGCCACGTCGTAGTAAACGGGTTCGAGCCGACGCTTTAAATATGTGTGGGCCGCTTGGTTTTACGGGAACAAGGCAGCATTTTGGGTTCGGGGACCAAGGAGATATAGTACGTACAAAAATTGTGGACGAGGTTCGACCGAAGGCAATGATGAATGGGCCCTGCATTTTGATATACCCGGGCCATGTGAAATTTCTACTCTACTCAAAACTAGTAAGGTACACATGTATTGAACGCATGAGATTTCGAAACCAAATTATGAATAAATACACACTATAGCATGTAAAGCTTTGAGTCATATATGCATGATGTAGATGTTCGCTTAGTTCTTATAGTTCATCTCATTCAAAATCAATTAGTTTTATAAAAATGTTAAGATTCATGGGTTGTGCATTGTATTCCTTCGTTTCAAAATAGATGACTCAACTTTGTACTAACTTTAGTACAAAGTTAGTGCAAAGTTGGGTCATCTATTTTGGAACGGAGGAGTAAATCATAAAGTAAAAACAAATAATGGCAATTCATTTAGAAAAAACAATCAATTATGATACGTAAGATTCTAGAACAAAGGAGAAGTGCTTGTGTTTTGAGGTTTGTGCATTATGCTTAAGTTCAACCATGGAGTCTTCTAAATTGTACATGTGGCGAGATCTGGTGGAATGTTGATGATATCCAACGGCCAAGAGTGCTCGGATTTGCCTATCTCTCGCACTGTCGGGTTAGCTTCATCCAGCGACCATCTTTCAAAGTTATTGGCACACTATATAGTTCTTGTGCCATAGTTGCATGTTTTGGAAAAGAGCTACTAGTGGGTTGTACTATCTATTTAGGAATAGAAGATGTATACATGGAAGTTGTAGGGAGAGAGATGACATGGAGCATCTCAATTCCTATGAGTAGGTATTGGAAAAGAGATGTCATTTGGTTCACATCATAGGGACTTTTCTATTGAATCTAGAGATGACATGTATCTCAATTCCTATGAGGAGGGATTAGAAAAGAGATGTAATTTGGTTCATATCATAGGAACTTTTCTATTGAATATACGCTAATGTTTATTTTCCTTTGAAATTAAGGGAGTATAGGAATCCATTCATATGAACCAAGTGGCTCTAAAGCTATAGAAATGATATCATGTTTATTTCCTTTGAAATGTGGAGTATATGAATCTATTCCTATGAACCAATTGGCTCTAAAGGAAAAAATCCTATAAAAATCATATCATATAGAGTTCCTATGATATTCCTCGACACTAAAGGATGCTTGAAATTGCTGCGGGTGATATGATGTTCTTTCTTTGTAGACTCCTCAACCAACTTTATAGTTACCTCTCGAAGATGAATGAAATTATATATACATGTTATTCTACATGTGCAATTTGGTACACGAAAACTCGGTAAAAGTTTGTGAGGTTCGAATTTTCAATAAAGATATATGCATTGCATTTCAGAACGGAGGGAGCATACGGCAGTTGCTAACACTCACGTGGAAGATTTGTGTGTAGGAGGAGTGGCTATTCTGTTAAATGACATGGCAAAACCGACATCGCTTGGATGCCGATCTAAGAGTTCTTCGGCGTTAAATCAAGAAAAGGCTTGTGGCGAACGTTTGTTGGATAATGATTTACGGACACATGCATTGCATTGATACGTGCCCCCCTCTCTCTTACGCACACGCACCCTCACGAGTCACGACTCTCCCGAGTCCTCTCGCATACTCGCACGTCGCACCCACCGTCTATCTGCAGGTAGATGTCACGCACATATGTGCTCTTCACACCCTACCCTCAGAACTTCTAAAAAACAAAAGACGGTGCACACATTTTATTTTAGCTCACACGTCACACACTTATACTATTACTCTTGCGGCGAACGTTCTTTGGGCATAGTATATTATACTCTCACGAAGAGAAGCGGTGCACGCACGCACTAGTTCTCTCACACCCACTCGCGGGTACACGTAGGAGCGCATTTTTTTGAAGCTAGTACAACAAAATCACTCCCCTATATATAAAAGCAGGAGCCTTAGCGCTTGCTTTACTAGGGTTCCTCTCGTTCACTCTCTCATGCTCTCCAGATCTAAGAAACACATAGGTTGCCACACTCTCTCTCAGCTCACGGCTGGTCACAAATCCGGCCGGACAACCTCGACCGGGGCAGGGGTGTAGGTGCATCATTCACGCTGTCGTCGGCGGTGAGGGAGGAGACCAATGGCTGCCCGCGCGTCCTGATCGGCGGCCGTGCCGTTCTCTCCGAGAGAGCGCCGGCTCGTGAGGGCCTCCGATCCCTTCTTCCTCCCTGCGGTATTGTGGCCAAGATGCGGCCTCTGGACGCTGTCTTTGCGACATGCCGACGACCCTCAGGTATATATTCCTTCAAACCTGCCTTGCTCTATCGCCTCAGCTCCTTCGTGGGATCCTTTTCTACTTCCTCCATTGTTCCAAAGCCACCTAGACTTCTACTATTATTAGAAGTAAAGCTAATTCATACAATGACTCAAAGCGTTGGTTCAAACAGGAAGAAAGTGGAAAGCTGTAGCATGAATCTAGGACTTGGTTCTAAGAGGAAACGGGGAAAGTAGTAATATCTCATCACTTTATTAAATAACCGTATTTCTTATTTGGGCAAACAGGATGTCTGCTCCATATCGCTTCGGGATGTCTGCTCCGTATCGTTTCTATCCGCGCAATCAAAAGCACACACCTCAGTTTTAGTACAACTGCAAGAAAATGAGATGGCTATCCTCGCTGCCGCCGCCTAACCTCCCGCCTTCAAGGTATCCCTACATTGGTAGTAACTAAGGTAGAATGACCAACGCAATCTAAAAGAAGTTGATTCATACGCTTTTACTTCCTGATTGCGGTCTGAGGACGAGCGAAAACAACTGCATCCTAGTCCGGAATGCACTTCCTACCAGTTCATCCATGGACCAAGGACTAGCTGGCATGGCTGCACGGCGGTTTTTTGGACAGGTGCGCGAACAAGAGGCATTTTGGTCTGCTTATTTCTGCAAATAGCGGTGCTTAAATTTAGTGGAATGCACAAGACTTTCAGCTGCTCAATACACTGCATGGTTTAGTTCAGCATTCCAGCTAAGACCACAATTATAATTGATTATTCTGGAATGAGAGAACCTAACCCTGAATGGTGGCAACAAGAAAAAAACAGAGTGAACTCCAGGAAATTTAAGCTTGCCAGGAGGCCCTTTGCTCAGAGAGAAGCCTTGCTTATTTTTTCCTGATTTGTAAACCTTCTCACAACTTTGTCTTTTGCTGTGAACTAGTATATGTTTGTTATGTTCTATGAATCATTGAGATGTATAAAATTGCTTAACTTATGCTTTTCAAGTTTTTATGAAGATGAGTTTAATGTGAGTGTTCCACATGAGCGCTGGACTAGCGTGTGAACGTTTGGAATTTATTACATTGTGGCCTCAATTAACTGCATGAACCATTGTAACAAGATACATAGTTGCTTATATGTCGATGCAGATTGTTGATTGTTAGCTGGTCGATAGCCTAGTGTTGAAGCGAGCTGAGCCAATGTGTCGTGTTTTGCACAACTGCTTACAAGTGGGGTAGCACCAACAGTGTTTACAAGTACTTATGTATACGTTGGCGCACGTCTCTCGAACGAGTGCTCTATTTCATCAAAACACACACCGCTCAGATGATAAACCGTGACAACTTATGTCTTACCATGCCATATTCATGAAAAAACTAGTGAGGACGATCTGTTTCGCAACAATTACTATGGTTCTCACATGATTCATGGGCACACAAAAGTAGCAGCAGCTCCCATAGACGGATTCAAACAGAGTACTAGCCCCAGAGGGGTCGATAATGAGCAAGGTTCGGATAATTAGACACAATCCAAACTACTATTAAACACTAGTGGGGCAACTATTTCATGCCTCGATCTAATTTGGGCTGGACACAAGACGGACCTTGCCATGAACATCATCGAGGACGCCCCGCAGCAGCTCAATCTCGTGAACCTTCATGAAGACAACCTTGTGGCCTTGCCATCGATAAACTTATTTGTGGAGGCATGCCACGTCATCTTCCTGCGTAAGCTTGACAAGAATAGTATTCCTCACAAACGAAGGAGTAGCTTTGAACTTCTTGTGCTTCAGTACACCCTGGACAACATGCCTGACAACAGTGAGGCTGGAATACAACTCTTCATTGGTATAACCGCAAATGGCTTCCAGATCCAATAGCCTAAGAACTCTGTTTTCCCAAAGGCGTATATTCAGGTCGTCCGCCTCATAGCGAGTGACATATACAACCACACAATACTTGTCTCGCATCAGGCTCTAATTGAAACAAAACAAATTCTGAATTACTTTTCAAAGATAAGAAACACAAGTTATTTAAACCACTATGTATAGCATGGCATCGAAGCTAATAAAATTTTGCATTATTAATCACCACATACTTACTTTTCTAAAAAAAATCACCACATACTTAGATGAAAAACCACAATCGAGATCGGCAAAGAAGTAAATCACCTTGGGCAGCTCAGCAGGGGGGGGGGGACACATCCTCGAAGGGGGAAAACTGCTCCTGCAGTACCACGGGGGCTGTAACCTCAAACGGGGCGTTGACCATCTCAGTATCTAGGGTCTCCTCGGTGGTTGCCTCCATCTTCTTGGAGCTCTCTGTCTCGTGGGGATCAGCCTCCCGCGTCTGCTCCAATATCGGCAGATCTTTGCCTGGTTCTCCTTGGTCCATCATGAAACTGACGAATACTAGGAGACCACTGAAAGGAAAACACAATAGAATGATAATGAAACAAAAAAGAGGGTGAGGATCGGTTACTGCTTCACAAAATTTCTTTTTTTCCTCTGAACGAAAATATACCAACATCACGGATCCGCTTACCTTCCATTCGTTCGGAGAGAAGAACAGTGGCAGATGCAAGTGTTGCCTTTCTTGAAGATGGTGAGGGAGAAGGGGATTAAGCGAAGAGTGAAATGATGGTTGCTTCGTCCGTCAAACTTAGACTGTGGGGAGGTGGGGTTTTTGTGATACGACGGCTTGTTACTGCCGCGCTACGACCGGGGTGACTCTCTGTAAGTGCATCTAGTGCCCCTTAGTGATTTTGGTGTATTGAAGACTTATAGGTTAAGGATCTAATGCGTTTGTGAGTGTACACAGGTCTATAAGTCTATATGGAGTTTGATGACGACCCCTAAAAATGAAGTTCTTCGACTGAAGACTTTGTTATTCTGAAGACTTTCTGAAGACTTTGAAAGTGAAGAAATTGGTGTGACCTTGAAGACTTGGTATTCATTTGAGGAACATGAAGCGTGAAGACTTTCATTTTCGTTGTTTCATTTTCTCTTTCTTGAGTCATAGGAAACACCGTACTGTTAAAGGGGGTCGAGGAAATGCTAAGGAAAAATTTCCATGTGATGCTCAACTCAAAATCCTACACCTACCAATCCCTTGAGTGAAGCCTTTGAAAACTCATACAGCTTCACCAATTTCTTCAAAGGATGTGAGACGAAGCTCTTCCGTCACCGAGGAATTTGTTCTCGACCGAGGAGTTAGGAATTCGCCATGGATTACCTACACAAAGGAGGAACATGATAGCCCCGAGGAATTTGAGATTCAAATTTCCGATCGCTGTTGTGTTGCGCGCCACCTGTCCCAAAATATCTTATCCACCTAACGGTCATATCATTGAAGGGCATTTATGTCTTATCATGTCGGGCTGCTCCTAGGCTATAAATAGCCGCCTCTACAACCACTAGCTGGTTGGCTGCTCCGAGAGAAACTTGACACTTGTCATTTGAGAGCAACCCATCCTCCGAGGACTTTGAGCGAAAATCATCAAGTGAGGAAAACCCAAAACCAAACCCTACAAACCCAAAGTGATTGAGCATCATCAAGAGATTGATCATGCGTGGATCCGACGCTTGTTACCTTTGAAGACTGTGCTTCTTCCAGACGGTTAGGCGTCATGGTCTAGAGCATCCAAGAGGAATTGTGGATCGCCGAGTGACCAAGTCTGTGAAGGTTTGGAAGTCGCTCAAGACTTACCACGAGTGATTGGACGAGGTCTCGTGACCTTAGTTCAAGGAGAATACGGTGAGGACTTGGTGTCCCGAGCTGCGTGCTTTCAGCGATCGGGTGTCCGGACTGTGTCCTCGAGTTTAAATACTCACCGCTCCAACCAGACGTATAACCGAGACAGCAGTTGGAACTGGTCTACCAAATCATTGTCTTCACCAACCTTATCGGTTCTATCTCCTCAACCCTTTCATTTCCTCATTATTGTGTTGAGTGTTTATTCATGTCTGTTTGAAGACTTTGATCAAGACTTTCTCAATTTCCTCGCTCAATTTCTTTAGTCTGCTTGTCTTCATCTTGAGCTATCCTGTGTTTATGCTTTTCTCGTACTCTTTGTTTGTCTTCATTTCATCATGATGACCATGCCCGCATTCTGTTATGCTTACTTCGAGTACTTATTCCGCATAAGTAGTTCTTCGCTAAGGAATTTCCTCACCAGCAAATTCCTCGTTGAAGAATTCATAAAATCGCCTATTCACCCCCTCTAGTCGATATAGCGACTTTCAATTGGTATCGAGCAAGGTACTCCCTTGTTTTGTGTGATTTTGGTTTAACCACCGGAGTTTTAGTTATGTCGACCGCAGTATGATCAAGGTCTCAGCAGGTGTCCTACCTTTGATGGGACGGACTACCCCTCTTCGGAAGAACAAGATGCGAATGCATCTTGAAGCAATTGACAACGATCTCTCGGTATGTTGTGGAAAATGGTGTTCCTCACCACACCTTCTCTGAATGCTGCTGATGTGAAGAGATTCAAGCAACTTGATTCTCAAGCGAAGAATATCATATGTGGCCATCCGAGCAAAGGTCAATATGGAAGAGTGAGTGCTTTGAAACCGCTAAGCTCATCCGGGACAAAGCTGTCCAAAGTAAATGAAGGAGTCTCAACTCAGCGTGACTTTCGAGTTGATGTTCTTCAAATCTCTTCAACCACTTCAAAAGACTCGACAACGAAAATGTTCAACAAACCTTCGATCGCCTCATCGACATCTCAAATGAGCTTCAAGCACTTGGCGCCATCGACATCACCGACCATGAGGTGGTGAAGAAATTGTTAAGATCGCTCGATTCCTCATTTGATACTCCGCACCGATGATACAAGAGCGTCTTGACTACAAGTCACTTGATCCAAATTGATATCCTCGAGAGGCTAAATACTCATGAGTTCCAGCTTGTCAAAAGAGAGATCTCTATGGTTCTAGCTATGGAAAACACGTGCCCTCAAGGCCAAGGCTGTGTCTCGAATCGAGTGTGAAGACTCGTAGTAGCCTTGGAGATCCTGAAGAATTAGGCCAGAGCTAGCACCGCTCGTGAAGAAATTCCAAAGTTCTCAAGACGTGGTCGCTGGAAAATCCTCAAGAAGCAAAGTGACTCCTCATCTAGTGACTATAAGAGAAGACTTTGTCACAAATGCAAGAAACCTGGTCACTACATCCAAGATTGTCCTCGATGGGAAAAGGAATTAAAGAAGAAGAAACACAAGGATTACAGCTCGATGACGCCAAGAAGAAGAAGAAATCATCGAAATCTTCATCATCAAAATCCTCAAAGCCTTCTTCTCACAAGAAGAGCAGCTCCAAAAAGGCTCGGCATTCATTGGCAAGGAAATGGACTCAAGCTAAATCTAAGGAACATGAGGAAGAGGAGGCATCGGAAGAATCTGAGTCTTGTGTGGCGAGTCTAGCTTTCGCCATCGCTTTCGCCGACAAGTCCATCTTCAACTCAAGAAAATGACCTCACCAACAAAGCTGATGAAGATAGTGATGACTACGCCCCACCTATTGCTTCATGGCAAAGGGTGCCAAGGTACTCAAATATACCTCCTCTGAATCTAGTGAAAATGAATCGATGAAGATCTAAAGCCCGCTACTCAAAACTTGCTAAGATTGCTGTAAAACAACAAAGGGCTTTTGAAAAGGTTCAAAACATGCTAGATAAGAGTGATGATATGTTAGGTGAAGAAATGGATCGCACTAAAGCCCCGATCGAAAATCTTCAGAGACTTCAGCCTAGGTTTGACAACCTTCAAGGTCATCATAACACTCTCTTATCTCGATCATGAGAAACTTTCTTATGAATTTCTTCAAAGAAAGCAAGATCTTGAGAAGTTAAGAGTGAATTATGAAGATCTTCCAAGGAGCGCGATTCATTACTTGCTCAACAAATCAACGCTTCTCAAGAAGAATTTGTTCCTCCATGCTTAAAGTGCATTGAACGTGAATCGCTAATTCTTCACCGAATGTTCAAATGCTTCAACTGTTACAAATTCTTCACCGCCTCTGCTATCACTAATTCCTCATCCGAGGACATTGCTAGTATCACCGACAATGCAGGGCTGAAGGAATTGTATATGACAGCATGTACAAAAGCCTCAAAGGGCATCACTCTCTTTGTGATGTGCTTAAAAGCAGATCCTCAACAGAACCCTAGGAAAGAGGGTATTGCCTTTGAGAGGAAACTCAATGCTGATGGAACATATTGGAAGCCTGAGGAGTATCCCAAAACCTCATGGGTTGCTGCAAAGGGACCTCCAGTTGATCCATCTAACTTATCTGGCTTTACATGCGAATCTCCTCATTTTTCTGATGAGTCATTTGGCTCCAACTATAAACTGTTCAAAAATCAGAATGGTGAAGTATTTGCTAGATATGTTGGCACTAACTGCAGGAACGGCTTCCCTATGAAGAAAATCTGGGTTCCCAAGAAGTGCCTTGAAAGTCTTCAGGTGAATGTCCTCATGACACCACCTGTGAAGAATAGGAACCCCAGATCAAATTCTTCATATGGACCAAATTCTTCATATGGATCCAAGTTCTCATACGGACAAAATTCCTCACGTGGATCAAATTCCTCAAAAGGATCAATGTCCCCATATGATTATCATCGTGCTAATAGCTTTGTTTCGCAGGGTAGAGCTAAGGGCTATGAATATGTGCATTATTCTTCAAACCAATATGTTCATAAGTCCTCGAAGAATTTCTCTGCTTATTCATATGCTTACCCTAACCCCTCTTATGTGAAACGAAATGGATTGGCCTCTATGCCACCATCCTCATATGGTGCTCGCAGAGTGATGAACTCTTTGCCACCCCTTCAGATGTGGGTGGTAAAGAAAAAGAACTAACCTCTTCTGCGGGTCAGGTCTCCATACGTGCATTGAACGTCAAGAATTTGTCGGGGGCCGACAAAATGCTCGAAGGACGCAGTTAATCATGATGAAATGAACTTTCATTTCACACGCCCTTATACCGCTTATCTATTAATATTGATCGATGAAATTCATCTGATGAACTTGATATCATATTCTTCACTGATGAAGTATATGAGATCGTAAGTTGTACTAATTCATCTGCAGGATGATCAACCCAAAGCCACTGAGTGGGTTCTCGATAGTGGATGTACAAATCACATGACTAGTGACAAGAATCTATTGATGGATGCTCCTTATCACCGCCACATCTGAAGCATATCATCTTTGCCGACAAAGGCAAAAGTCGTATTGGGTCTTGGTAAGGTTGCGATCTCTAAGGACATACACATGGACAAAGTCATGCTTGTTGAGTCCTTAGGATACAACCTCATGTCGATCTCAATGCTTTGTGATCTTGATATGGTTGTTATCTTTGGCAAGTATCGTTGTGTTGTGATTATGGAAGTCGACAATTCCAAAGTCTTCAAGGCTTTAGGAGAGGAGACTTGTATATTGTTGATTTCTCTGGGACCACAACCAGCCGTGTGTCTACTTGCAAAAGCTTCGTATATGCTATGGCATCGGCGACTTGGTCACGCAGGCATGAGAAATTTGAACACGCTTGCAAAGAAGAAGCATGCCATTGGCATTGAGAATGTCAAATTCCTCAAGGATCACTTGTGCGGAGCCCGTGAAGCTGGAAAATGACCAAGGCCAAGCATCCAAATAAGACTATCATGACCACTACTCGTCCTTCGAATTGCTTCACATGGACCTCTTTGGTCCTAATCATTACTCAGCTGTCGTTAATGATGCATCTCTATATGGCTTTGTTATTGTTGATGATTACTCTCGTTACACATGGGTACACATTGTTACTTACAAAAATCAAGTGCAGGAAGTCTTCAAACGATTTTCCTCGAGGTCTTCAACTAACTTTGGTGTGAAGATCAAACACATCAGGAGTGACAATGGAACTGAGTTCAAGAATTCCGGTCTTGATGCCTATCTTGATGAACTTGGTATTACTCATGAGTTATCTGCTCCCTATACTCCTCAGCAGAATGGCGTCGTGGAGCGCAAGAACAGAACTCTTGTTGAGATGGCTCGCACTATGCTTGATGAATACAAAACGCCTAATCGTTTTTTGGATTGATGCAATTGATACTGCGTGCCACATCATCAACAGAGTATATCTTCACAAATTCTTCAAGAAGACTGCCTATGAACTCCTCACTGACAAGAAACCCAATGTAAGTTATTTCAAAGTCTTCGTGCTAAATGCTGGATTAGAGATCCTCATCACAATTCTAAATTTGCACCAAAGCACATGAAGGTTTTATGCTTGGTTACGGAAAGGACTCGCACACCTCTGAGTCTTCAACATCGCTCTTCACAAGATTGTTGACATCAGAGATGTGCGGTTCGATGAAACTAATGGCTCGCAAAGAGAGCACCTACCTTCGTGTTAGATGAACCAGCACCGAGGAATCTATCAAGTTCAAGGCATCCGAGGATGTCATTCCTACTAAAGAATCTGTGAAGAATTCATTCCTGACGCCGAAGAACGCCGAGCTGATGCACTGAAGATAATGTCAAGACAATGGTGCCGAGGAAAATGATCAAATTCCTCGACGACAACCAGCTCATCCTCGCGTTGCAAAAGAAGTGCAAGTTGACAAGATCATCGATGACATTGAAGCGCCAGTCCTCTCACACGCCAAAAGCTTCACATTTATCTAAATTTTGTGGGCACTATGCTTTTGTCTCTATCACAGAGCCCACTAAGGTAGATGAAGCATTTCGAACCCGAGTGGATTCAGGCCATGCAAGAAGAATTACATCGATTCGAGCTCAACAATGTCTGGAACTGGTCAAACGTCCAGATCCTCGCAAGCATAATATCATTGGCACAAAGTGGATCTACCACAACAAGCAAGATGAAAATGACCTTGTGGTGAGGAATAAGGCACGACTAGTAGCTCAAGGCTACACCTGTGTTGAAGGAATTGATTTCGATGAAACTTTTGCACCTGTTGCTAGACTTGAGTCTATTCGCATATTACTCGCCTATGCTAACCATCACAATATCACTTTATATCAAATGGATGTGAAAAGTGCATTCCTCAATGGTAAGCTTGAGGAAGAAGTATATGTTGCTCAACCCCCAGGTTTTGAAGATCCAAAGAATCCCGACAAAGTCTTCAGACTCAAAAAGGCCCTCTGTGGTCTCAAACAAGCCCCACGGGCGTGGTATGATACATTGAAGGAATTCTTCGTGAAGAATGGCTTCACACCCGGTCTTCAAATTCGTCAACAACACAATGGCATATTCATATCTCAGGAGAAATACCTCAAAGATGTCCTGAAGAAATTCGGCATGCAAGATTGCAAAGGTGTCAAAATTCCTATGCCCACAAATGGCCATCTATGCACTGATGAAAATGGTATTGACTTCGATCACAAGGTATACCGCTCCATGATTGGTTCTCTATTGTACTTATGTGCATCTAGGCCAGATATAATGCTTAGTGTTTGCATGTGTGCCCGATTTCAAGCTACACCGAAGGAAGCACACCATAAGGCTGTGAAGCATATTCTTCGATATCTAGCTCACACACCAACACTAGGATTATGGTACCCCAAGGGCTCTACTTTTGATCTCATTGGATATTCTGACTCTGACTATGCTGGTGATCGCGTGGACCGCAAGTCAACATATGGTACTTGTCATTTCTCGACGATCTTTGGTCCATTTGTCCTCGAAGAAACAGAATCACGATATCCGCTTCATCGCGGAAGCTGAATACATTGCTGCTGGCTCGTGTTGTGCTCAATTGCTGTGGATGAAGCAGACTCTTAAGGACTACGGCATCAACGTGAAGAATGTGCCTCTCATCGTGACAATGAGAGTGCCATCAAGATTGCTCACAACCCAGTTCAGCACTCAAGACAAAGCACATTCAAATTCGTCATCATTTTCTTCGTGATCATGTGTTAAAGGGCTTACATCTCCATCGAGCATGTGAAGACTCAAGAACAGCTAGCGATATCTTCACTAAGCCCTTGGATGAGAAGAGATTTAGCAAGTTGCGTGTGAGCTAAATATCTTAGAATCTTGAACGTTCTTTGAAAAGGACACACATCCCGACAGCTTATGCAAAATTGATGACTTAGATGTGCAACACATGAAGAAACGTTTTCTTCAATCAATGAAGAATAACACTCTAAGTGTGAAGAAATTAATGAAGAATTTGATTCTCGAACCCTCGACAATTGTACGCGTGTGTCTGAAATCATCATTCTTATACGGTGGGTCACGCCACCACCAAAGTTGAAAATCTTCAATTTGAGTTTTTCCTCGCTTTTGAAATTCTTCAGTTTTTCAAATTCTTCAACTTTGCAAAATCTTCACTGCTTCCGTTGTTTTTCTTCATTGGCAATACATACATACACACATATATATATATATATATATATATATATATATATATATATATATATATATATATATATATATAGGACAAATGTTTCCTACAAGCAAAGTGGTAGTTACCACCACTTGCATTTTGTATGTTGTATGTAGTATCTGCTTGAACCGAGAGTATGTACGTGTAGTATGTAGTATATAACAATGATTAGGTAGTATATATACTAATTTTTAGGTAGTATGTACCATTTTTTGAGTATGCTCATTTTTACGCATAAATACATTCGTATTTTACAAATATAACAAAAACTATGGGCTCATATGCAATTTTTCATGTAACTTGCTTTGAAATATCTTAGATATAGTATATGAACATATTTAAAATAATAAAATAGTATATATAGTACCACATGGTAGTATATGAGACATGTGGGGTAACTACCACCAGGTGGTAGGATGGATTTTCCCTATATATATATATATATATATATATATATATATATATATATATATATATATATATATATATATATATGGGTTTATGTCCTCTACAAGATTCACTTATGGCTATTTCTTCAAGTCGCTTTTCGCTAAATGAATGTGATCGGACCCTTCCCCTCTATGCTATACTCAACCTAATCTATTCACAAATTCTTCATGTGCGTTCTATTTGAAACTCGCTCAAAATCTTCACTGTGTCCTTGTCACCAAGAAATTGCGTAACGTAACTTTAAAACTGATCTTATCCAAACTTTCGGTTTTGCCGCTCAAACCGTTCCGCATCCCACGATGTATTATTTTACTCACCCACGATCGTACACGATCTCCACTACACAGTACATGGGTGACACATGTCGTGAGAAGGAGAATGGTCAGGCACGTTAGTCCTAAATCTTGAGCGAATAGTTTTCACCGCCTCTATAAATACCCTCTCTCCATCCTCACTTCTTTTACTCCACTCGACCTCTCTCTCCCGCTCGAGCTCCTCAAACCCTAGCGCCCCGCTACTCCATCGTCGCCCGGTGAGGAAGAGCTTCACCGCCTCGACCTCGTCGCCCGACGTACTCACGCCGATCAAGGGAAATCCTCACTCCGCCGCCGCCGTAGCTGTCTTCCTCCGCCAAGTTAGGGCGTGGAAGATCTGAACAGATGAGCTTCACATCTACAACACCCAGTTAAATCGTGTTCTTCATTTAGGTAAATATAAGTTACTTTTACTACCCTCGTTGATCCAAATCTTACACTACAAAATCTTCAAAGATGTTTTATTCTTCAAATCCTCACACACAAACACCTCACAAGTTATATGCTCTTGATTCGCTTCTCTAAGCAATCATTTTCTTCAAGATTCCTCAATTGTGTGGATCCTCGATCCGCAACTCTCGAACCTAAGACAAAGAACGCTTAGTGAAATTCTTCAAGGCTCATCTGTCAAAATCCTCAAAACTTGTTCTTTTGAAAACCTTACGAGAACGATATGACCTCTCCAAATTCCTCGCAACTATACTCTGTTCACAGGTACTCATGTCCGCTGCTGAATCACTAGGTTCTCATCAACTTAACTCATTTGCAGCGTTCCTCGAAGAAAAGTTGCATACTTCTTCAGAGAATTCATTTGTTCAAATTCCTCAGCTGAAGAATATGGCAGAAAGAAAGAAGCCACAGAAAGGAGGAAAGAGGCCTGAGGTCATGACCGCGTTTGAAATCCCTGAGGAAATTTATGCTGATTATTGCACACCTGATGAAGCCGAGTTCGGCAAAGAGAACAAAAATCAGCGCAAGGTGCGGATCCAAAGGATTGAACGGAGATGGGCACGGGAATGGAGGGAGTACAGATATGTAACTCCAAAGTACATGAAGAAATTCGCACTCAATCCTCCATGCCCAAGAGCTCCGCTGGCACCTGCCAAGAAGTCGACCCCACCAAAGATCAAGCGTGGTGAGGACTTTCCAAGAATGGGCCAAGCGCCAAGCCAAGTTGGCAAGACAAGCCAATGAGGCAAGTGAGGAAATTCAATGAGGACTCTGCTCTCGCTGCTGCCCCCGAGGCCTCTGTTAAGCCAAGAAAATCTATGCCAAAGAAGCCCGCCACAAGCCAAGTGCTTCACCAACAAAGTGCCCTCACGGCCAAGTTCTTCACAGATTGCCCTCACGGCCAATTCCTCATGCTTCTCCTACTCCTCCAACATCCTCGGCTCCTTCAAAGTCCTCAAGAACTCCTCCCAAATCCTCAGCAGTTCCGACAAAGTCCTCAAGACTGTGCATCCGCCACGTGCCAAAGGACTGCAGGCTTCTCCATTGCCTCGGTGTCTCAAAGAAGTTCTCACCGCACCAAAGTCTTCATCTGCCCGACTTTGTCAAGACTAAGGCCACAAATGGACGAGGTCCTCGCCAAGTCCTAAGAAGAAACAGGTTGCTTTCCAAGAGCCACCAAGATGATGAGGCTGATGATGATGAACTTGCGGAAATCATCGAGACCGCCAAGAAAGGGCCGCTAGAGCCAAAGGCACATCTGCCTCTTCTCTTTGTTGATCCGAGGAAAATCCTCGATTATATTGATCTCGGCACAAGGATCCAAATACCCTTTGCCTGATTTTCATCGACCCTGGACAAAGTCACATGTTGACTCATTTCATCACGTAAGAGAAATGGAAGTTTGAAAAGGAAAGAGAGATCAAGAAAGCTCAATACGTAAAGGAGAAGTTCTCAAGAAAACATTGTCAAAATGACACGAGGAACTTCTCAAGGTCCAGAATGAAATCCAGCCCTCAAAGAAAAACTTCGATGCTTATTATGCTGATTGGCAAGGAGCCAAGGTCGATTCACAACCCGACGAAGAAGTTCACAAATGTTGCTGCCCCAACGCAACATGAAATTCCTCAGTGGAGCCTCACTCAGCCAATCGAAGAACATGCCAAGACCACCGATGAAGTTCAGCTCTTGAAGAAAATGCCGCCCGAGGGCTGATGATCCCATTCCACCACCGAAGAAATTGCCGGGGCATCCACTAGTGGTGCGCTGAAGAAATCGAACAAGTCGAGGCAATCGCATCGATACCGAGGAAAATCATCCAGATTCCTCGGCTCCTCCTGCGCCAACACCCACTCCAATTCTTCCATCCGCCTCGATGTGAAGAAGACCAAGGCTGAAGCGAGCTGCTGTGAAGAAACAGAAGCATCACAGGTCAAATTCTTCTACTGCGAAGAAAATGAAGCCAATGACGAGCTCCTTTGAAAATCCAATTGATGTTGTTGCAATTTTTCAATTCCATCAAAGGACCTTGTTCCTTTTGATGAAGATTATGTGATCCCAAGCGGATCGATGAAGAAAATCATTCTGCTGCTTCGTCGAGCAGATTGATGAAGAAATTGAAGTGGAAGCAATCCTTCAACCCCAGCCATTTCTCACCTATGCCTCGGTTCACAGTGAAGAGGCCGGTGTTGAGGAACTTGAAGAAGATGTGGATATTGGAAGCACAACGCCAAGAATGAATGATGACTTTTGGGAAAGTCAAGATCCAAATTCTCCACTCTTCACCCCAATCCAACAGATACCTCGGTCCCTGCTCCTCTGTTCAAATGGGCTCAAGAAACTCATCCCGCTTCATCTGTCCCTGAAGAAATTCCAGCCACTAGCGCTGATGAACCTGCTGCTGCTGATCCTCAGACTGCACCTATTGAGGAACAAGAAATTCCTCAGCCTGAAGAACCTGAGATTGCGATTCCAGAGGTCGTGATGCAACTCACTGACACTCCACTGCCAAAGCCCAAGGATCCCTTCTCAACAAAGCAAAAGTTCAAGGCTAAAGACTTCTTCACGAGCATGTATTCTTCATGACACAATCCATATGATTCTGCTCGATAAGGAAGAGGCGTTTACGGACTGCCACCAAGCCAATTTCTATTCCTCGGTGCTTTTCAATAAAGACAAAGTCTTCGATCATGCTCATATTCCTCATGTGGACATGGAGTCTCTGCCAGGCTTTGAGCCGGTCCTCGGTGTTCTTCACGATGCAGGGACTTCAATTTCTGCACCGATATCTCATGATCGGAATGAAGAACTCATTCTTCAATTCTATGCAACGCTGCACATCACCGAGACGCCAAGACGTGAACTCATGGGTGCTAGATCGGATGTTTGAAAACACTCACTACAAGGCACCAAGAATCGAATTGCTTCGTGCTCTACCACTCGATCCTCCACTTGACGGTGCTCGTTGTATCTACAATGAACCGAACTTTCAAATCACTATATGCAAGTCTTGATGAAGCCTTTGAAGCCAAGGCAGGCCCCAAGAACCAAATTCCTCGTCAAGGAATTATTGTATGTGCCTCGGACTGTCTATCGGATTCTGACGAAGACAATGAGTCCTATCAAAGGCCACGACTCGAATGATGAGGAAGTCGTTGGCATCATGAAGAATATGCTTTTCAACATAATCCATGGCATTTCCGTCAACTTCCATGATTTCTTCATGAGGACTCTGGCAAACATTGCTATGTCACCATTTGAGCTGAAGCCTTATGCGCCTTGGATTGAGATTCATCAGGACAAGGTCTTCACTCAATTACAAGGCTGATACTCTGAACCACTGCAGTTACTTGCCCCCGATTGAAGTCCTCAAACGGACATTTACCTCAGCTGATGACAAGGGCAAGGCTACTACTATAATCGATGAAGGCATTCGTCCATTGGATGGGTAGTTTCGCAAAGCTGCATCCTACTCACCAATGATGACTCTGCCACACATGACTCTGCCGCAAATACCTCAGTCAAGCAAAGTCCTCAAGCTACTGCACCCAGGGTGATGACTGATCGTGAGTTACTCCTCAGTCTTCATCAGAAGGTTGATCGCAATCATAAATGGGTCAAGCGTCAGTTTGGTTCAATTCTTCACAACAAGACCTCAACACACAATGCAGTGAAGAAAAACCACTACTACCTCCATGAAACCTTCAAACGCACCTGGGCTGTTCTTTCACATGTCTACAATGCGGAAGAACTGACGACAATGGGACTCAAGGAAGAATTTGACTGGTCGCACCTCCTCCAAGAAATACAAGAAGGTCAAAGTTCCTTCCTTGGTGGCTAGCTCCTATTCTTCCTCGCGCGACACTGATGAAAATGAAGACTTGGACGACACCGCGGCAAGCCCTACTACAACAACCGACCCCAACAACGCCGGCGCCCTTCTTCAACTTGAAATTCTTCAGGGGCGTTAGTCCTCAGTTTTGATCCTTTTGGTCATTCGATGACAAAGGGGGAGAAATTTGAGTTAGTCTTCAAGCGGGTCTATTATATGGGAAATTTATTTGTTAAGTTACAACTCTCGTTCTTCTGAAACTTTTATTGGATCGAGTTGTAATCTTAAACCCGATGGTGCTTTGATACTTTTGATGCACTGTGTGCTCTTGCACTATGCTCGATTCTCTTGAGCTTCTTGAGCTCGATACTCTTGATGCATTATTTTGCATGCTTGTTCCTCATTAATGTTATCGCACGCATGCTGAATTACGTCAAGCACCATATCTCATCATGCATTTCAAATTCTTCATGTTATATGTCAAATGCGTGTATGAATTACAAGATATAGGGGGAGATCTCCATGATTCAACTCTTCAAATGTGCATTGCCTCAAAAGCAAATTCCTCACTATGCACATCTTCAGGGGGAGTTCTTCTATATCTTGCAA
The DNA here is from genome assembly GCA_021605205.1 of Aegilops longissima. Taxonomy (NCBI): domain Eukaryota; kingdom Viridiplantae; phylum Streptophyta; class Magnoliopsida; order Poales; family Poaceae; genus Aegilops; species Aegilops longissima. The sequence goes on from CM038678.1 coordinate 119,080,423, forward strand.
TCAAATTCCTCATTATCGATATTTACACTTCATATGTTTATCCCCGTTGAAAACTTAACCTATATTGTCATCAATCACCAAAAAGGGGGAGATTGTAAGTGCATCTAGTGCCCCTTAGTGATTTTGGTGTATTGAAGACTTATAGGTTAAGGATCTAATGCGTTTGTGAGTGTACACAGGTCTATAAGTCTATGAGGAGTTTGATGACGACCCCTAAAAATGAAGTTCTTCGACTGAAGACTTTGTTATTCTGAAGACTTTCTGAAGACTTTGAAAGTGAAGAAATTGGTGTGACCTTGAAGACTTGGTATTCATTTGAGGAACATGAAGCGTGAAGACTTTCGTTTTCGTTGTTTCATTTTCTCTTTCTTGAGTCATAGGAAACACCGTCTTTGTTAAAGGGGTCGAGGAAATACTAAGGAAAAATTTCCATGTGATGCTCAACTCAAAATCCTACACCTACCAATCCCTTCGAGTGAAGCCTTTGAAAACTCATACAGTTCACCAATTTCTTCAAGGTGAGACGAAGCTCTTCCGGTCATTTGAGGAATTTGTTCTGACCGAGGAGTTAGGAATTCGCCATCGCGGATTGCCTACAAGTGAGGAACATGATAGCCCCGAGGAATTTGAGATTCAAATTTCGACCGTTCTTGTCTTGCGTGCACCGTCCCAAAATATCTTCACCTAACGGTCATATCATTGAAGGGCATTTATGTCTTATCATGTCGGGCTGCTCCTAGGCTATAAATAGCCGCCCCCTACAACCACTAGCTGGTTGGCTGCTCCGAGAGAAACTTGACACTTGTCATTTGAGAGCAACCCATCCTCCGAGGACTTTGAGCGAAAATCATCGAGTGAGGAAAAACCCAAAACCAAACCCCTACAAACCCAAAGTGATTGAGCATCACTGAAGAGATTGATCCCGCATGGATCCGATGCTTGTTACCTTTGAAGACTGTGCTTCTTCCAGACGGTTAGGCGTCATGGTCTAGAGCATCCAAGAGGAATTGTGTATCGTCGAGTGACCAAGTCTGTGAAGGTTTGGAAGTCGCCTGAAGACTTACCACGAGTGATTGGACGAGGTCTGTGTGACCTTAGTTCAAGGAGAATACGGTGAGGACTTGGTGTCCTGAGCTGCGTGCTCAGCGGCCGGGTGTCCGGATCTGTGTGTCCTCGAGTTTAAATACTCAGCCGCTCCAACCAGACGTATAACCGAGACAGCAGTTGGAACTGGTCTACCAAATCATTGTCTTCACCAACCTTGTTGGTTCTATCTCCTCAACCCTTTCATTTCCTCATTCTTGTGTTGAGTGTTTATTCATATCTGTGTTTGAAGACTTTGATCAAGACTTTCTCAATTTCCTCAGTTCAATTTCTTGATCTGCTTTGTCTTCATCTTGAGCTATCCGTGTTTACGCTTTTACGTACTCTTTGTTGTCTTCATTTCATCATGATGACCATGCCCGCATTCTGTTATGCTTACTTCGAGTACTTATTCCATCAAGTAGTTCTTCGCTAAGGAATTTCCTCACCAGCAAATTCCTCAGTGAAGAATTCATAAAAATCGCCTATTCACCCCCCTCTAGTCGATATAACGCACTTTCACTCTCCACCTGCATACTGCCTTCTAATTTGGTGGATGGCATTTGGGCTCGCGCGCTGCATGGCCCGCATGTCGGTGAACAAAAGTATAAAGACATTCAAGAGAGGGAGACGTTTCAATGACCTAGGAGGAGCGTATGGTAGAGTGTCTCCACCGTACTAGTAGTAATTGTTTTTCGGGTAGTCAGTAGAGTGTCTCCACTGTACTAGTAGTAATTGTTTCTCGTGTTCCAAGACAAAACAACCCATCCACACTAGTAAATAGTAAAATCAATTCAAAAGCCCATATATTTACTGAATGAGAGGCGCTACCCACACCCAAAGACACCCCCCCAAAAAAACACTGGGTGCTCTTCTTCCTCCTTGCTCCCATCCACCTCACATCAGCTCGCTCCACTCGTACCCCAAATTCCTCACCTCACTCCTCAGAAAACCCCAGCTCCCTTCTTCCTCACTCCTCTGAAAACCCCAGCTCCCTTCTTCTTCGCTTTCGCTTTACAATAGGCTCATCATTCGTTACTCTGCTCAAATCCGTGAGCGCGGCACGACGCCCTCGAGGAAAATGGAGTCGGCTGACCCCAGCGCCAAGAAGATAAGGCTCCCACCGGCGGCGACGCCTGTTGTAGATCCCTTGCCCGCAGCCTGGAAGAAGCGGCGACCCCGCCCCACCGGATCTCAGAACCCGTAGAATCTCGGTGGACCGCATCAGCGATCTCCCGGACGCCATCCTTGGGGAGATCGTCTCGCTTCTCCCCACCAAGGATTGCTGCCGCACCCAAGCCTCTCAATTCGGTGGCGCCCTCTATGGCACGCCGTTGCCCTTAATCTCGACTGTCGTCAGCTATCTCTCTTCAATGATTTTGAAATCCCCAGAGCCATCTCTCCTCCCACCAGGGCTCCATTCAAAGCCTCCGCATCCCGTCATGCTACCTGAGCAAGCATACCATGCCCTGCAGTGGGCCTTTGGTGAATCCTCAATTCACGTAACTACAGCTACTTGAGTTATACTATTCCCCTGGAAATCACATACCACATACCGAACGCCATGAACTTGTGCCCTCAGCACCGATGTCCATCTCGGGGTTTTTGTCCTCTCTCCACACCGCCACCTTTGCGCAGTGCTACCTATCAGACAATCTGGTACTAAACCTTCGACTCCCATTTCTCAAGAAACTTTCACTTGTGTGGGTTCGTATATCGGAGGCCTCATTGCACAACATCATCCACTCCAGTTGCCATGCGCTGGAGTGCTTGGTGCTTGTTTTCACGGTTAGAATCGGGTGTCTCCAAATAAAGTCGCCTAACCTTGTAAGAATTGGATTTTCTTTTGATGGAAGGCAGCTCATCATCCAAGATGCCCCTTCACTTCAAAGGTTGATCCTTGATTCTAGTTATTCACCGTTGCAAATAATCGTCCTCTCTGTGCCTAAACTGGAGACCTTGGGTGTAATACATGATCGTTGTGCTCATTTCAATATGGTGTTTGGCTCCACAGTTCTTCAGGTACTTTATATTATCATCTACACTTGTAACCATAAGCTGCATTTTAAATTTCCGCGCATAATTTATATATCATCTTGGAGTACACATTTTGTACTAATATTATGTTCTATGCTCAATGAAGAGTTTCTCCATGGATGGCCTATCAATGGTGCTGGATTCTGTCAAGATCTTATATATCCAAATGAATAGTTTTGATCTGAACAAGATTATTGGCTTGTTGCAATACTTTCCATGTCTGGAGAAGTTGTATATAAAGGTGATAATTTCACGCACATTGGAAGCCCACATATAGTGTACTAGAATTAACTGTTAAGCTGTTGCTCTTTCGACACTCTTCTTTTAGACCTTAACTATTTTCAATCTTCATGTCTATTTAGGCAACAGGACGGGGTAATAAAGTTATAACCAGTCGGTGGATTCATAAGCATCGGGATTTTCTCACTTCTCATGAGATTCGATTGAAGACAATAACGCTAGAACGATATGTAGCCAAACGTGCAAACACAAGATTTGTCACATTCTTCCTGCTGAATGCGAGGTTACTATTGTCAATCAGGCTTAAGTTTATCAGTAGCATGGTTTTAACGGATGGGTATGTCGAAGAGCAAAAAAGGAGTTTCGTGGGAAAAGAGCTTACGAGCGTGCGGGCTTCTATTTACAACATATTGTGGTCATAATCCGAAGAAATTTTACGACCGGGATGTTCATTCTATGGACTGACCGATCCATTTGACTGTATCGCCAAAACAGTGCTGGAGTTAGATGTTGTTGCCCTTTTCAATCTGGTTTTTTTTGTAAACCTGATGAACAATTAACCCTCGTGCTTTTGTACAGTTTGTAAGCTGGAGTTAGATGTTCCTGCCCTTTCAACTCGGCTGTGACTGTCATATTTTCTTTGAAACAAGGCAAATGGCTTGCCATTCGTTTAATTTAGAGTGAAATATTGTAACAAATCCAAACCAAGGGAAATAACATCACTCTCGTCGGCTGCTTGAGCTCACTGTGCATTACAGAAGCCAAGTGATTAGCCCCACCAAAGACCCACAAACTTATTTGAACTAGCACATCAAATGGGCTGTAAATTTTCATAGGAAAGGCTGCATGACCGTGACAGATTTGGATTCTGACATTTGGGACTCGCGAGGAAATAGCCTATCCAAGGTGGTGTCGACTTACTAACCAGTCAACAAACGATCCTGCCTACCAGCCGTTGGATTGACATCCAACATCTGTCGTGTATCTTCTATCTCTTGTCTTCTTCTTCCTCCAGCCGCCCAAACCAAACCACCCCGTCGGCTCCGCCTGCTCCCGCCTCCCATGGCTGGCTACGCCTCCGCCGCCCTACCGTACGTACCCTCCAATGTTGGCCAGTCCTCCTCTATTCCCCACACGTCTTGTTATTCTCCGAGAACGTCAGCCCCAACACGCACTCCGCTGAACGATCAACCTCGTACTCCCCTCCGCTGCGCGATCGGACGGCGCATCTTCAACGGCTCTGTTCGTTCCGTCCCGAGGCCTCGTCGTCGTCCTCTGCCTTGCGGCCTTGGTTCGCTCGCCGCGCGCGGTGTGCCGCCCTCTTGCGTTGTCAACGTCGTCAACAACTGAGAGGAACAAGGAGATGATTGTACGTGGAGAGGATGACAGTAGGGACCCACCAGCGTCATGGCGATGCAAGCAAGTGCCTCTATAGTACAAGCCCAAAATATGGTTCCTCCTAATGGTTGGACATCGGGGCTCATGCCATTGTCAACGTAGTCAATAAGCGAGAGAATTACACTACGAGCGGTGACACGTGGACCCGACAAGTCGCAGCAGTTTTTTTTTGAGGAACAAGCGGTTGTTATTTATACTAGTTTTAGCGACGGATCAGGGTAACAACGGGGCTGTCTGGGGTCAGGCCCGTCTAGCCAGGGTTTTATTTATGATTACCACATCATGAGCCCAGTTGTGTTTTTTTCTTGCTGAAAATGGCTAGCCAGTTCTATTTTTTTAAAGAAATACCCAAATAAGGCCTACTTGCTTTATCGGCCCTGCTGGGCTGCAAATCTTTCAAGACGAGGAGAGTTTCATTCGGTTTGCCCAGAAATGGGCTGTACATTTTTAAAACACATCAAACCGGGAATTTGTTTCAATTTTTTTTCATTACAAGATCTTAAATTCCATTGATTTTTATGCGTGGACAATTATTTGGATTTTATATTTATATAAATTATTTTTCAAAATAGTTTGAATGTGAATCGATATTTCTGGATTAAAAACAGTTGACCGCACCGAAATATTTCGTATACTTTTTAACCGTGGCCACAATATGGGGTGTGATGCTAACAAAAAGAAGATGGGCTCCAAAAAAATTCTTAAGAATTAGCAAATGGGTTGTACATTATTAGAAATAATGGCAGATGGGTTGTATGCTGTTTTCCATAGATTTGAGGCTGACTTGTGCGCCTACTACAGGTTGACGCGTATGCTTTCATAAAAAAAAGGTTGACGCACACGCAACGCCCTGTCAACTTAGTCAACACATGAGAGAAGTGATTGTTGGATGTCCATCCAACGGCTGTCGTGCTTCTTCAATCTCTGCTCTTCATGCTCAAGCCGCTTAAACAAGCGCCAAGGGACTGCTGCTCCCTCCTCCCCTGACGGCTATGCCGCCTTGTGGCCTCATGGCCCCACCATACTCCCATCGCTGGCCTAGCCATCCCTCTACTCACCCACACATGTTATTATTCTCCGCGACGGCAGAGACGAACCAAACCCTCGTACTCCTCCGCGTGCGAAACAACCGCCGAGTATTCCACGGCTCCGTGTCGTTCCTTCCTAGGCCTCACCGTCGCCCACCGCCTGGTGCTCTCGACGCTGCCTGGTCAACATGGTCAATGAAAGACTTCCATCGGAAGTGGACTGTACGTGGAGAGGCTGACAGCTGGGTCCACGGCCGCACGCAAGGAGATGCCTCCTTATTACGCGCAAAATAATGATTCCTCCACCTGGCAGCTAGGACCCACAGGAAGGGCCTCTGTATTTCGCGAAAAAACGTTCCTCCCGCTGATAGGTCGGACCCACCAGCTATATCTTCGCACGCAAGGAAGTGCCTCCTTATTACGCCCAAAAAATGAATACCCCCTGCTAGCTGGGACCCACCATATTGTTGGGCTGACTTGTGGGCCTACTAAGTTGACAGGGACGGAGAGCTTTGTCAACTTAGTCAATACTCCAGTGACCGTATGATGTCCATCCAATGGCCATAATGCTTCTTCAACCTCTGGTCTTCTTGCTCCACTACCAAAGCAAAGGTCTTGGGGTCGTGCCACCTGCTCCTGCCTCCCATGGCGGGTGTGCTATCTGGAGGCCTCACCACCCCATACTACTCCCACCATCGCCAGGCCATCCCTCCACTCACCCACACCCCCTGTTATTCTGCGGCGACGACAGCCTCACACCGCAGCCGAACCAGTGAACGCTCGTACTCCTCTCCGCGTGGGCATCCACTGCCGCGTCTTGCACGGCTCCACGTCTTCCCCTTTCTAGGCCTCGCCGTCGTCCACCGCCGTGGTGCTCTCGGCGTGGCGTGGTCAATGTGGTCAACGACCGACTTCCATCGGAAGAGTACTGTACATGGAGAGGCTGACAGCTGGGTCCACGACAGCCGTAAGGAAGTGCCTCCTTATTACGCCGAAAATAATTATTCCTCCACCTGACAGCGGGGACACACCGGATGGGCCACCAGTATTTTGCGAAAAAATTGTTTCCCCCTGACTGCTGGGACCCACCGGACGGGCCATCATATTTCGCGAAAAAAAGTTCCCCCCGCTGTCAGCTCGGATCCACCGGAAGTGCCTCCTTATTACGCACAAAAAAATGAATACTCCCCCGGCTAGCTGGGACCCACCTTGCTGGGTGGCTGACTTGTGGGCCTACTAAGTTGACGGGGACGAAGGGCTTTGTCAACTTAGTCAATATGAACGATTCTACCTCCAGTGATAGTATGATGTCCATCCAACGGCCGTAGTTCTTCTTCAACCTCTGGTCTTCTTGCTCTAGCCGCCCAAAGCAGCGTCGGTCGTGCCGCATGCTCCCGCCTCCCGTGGCCGGCTGTGCTGCCGCAGAGGCCTCACCGCCCCCTACTATTCCCACCGCTGGCCAGGCCCTGCAGCGACGGCAGCCTCACAACGCAGCCGAACCAGTGAACCCTCGTAGTCCTCTCCGTGTGGGCTTCCACTGACGCGTTGTCCCCTTCCTAGGCCTTGCCGTCGTCCACCGCCATGGTGCTCTCCGCGCGGCGTGGTCAACATGGTCAAGGAACGACTTCCATCGGAAGAGTACTGTACGTGGAGAGGCTGACAGCTGGGTCCTCGGCCACAGCCCAGTTTTTTTGTGATTTGCCAAGTAAGTCGCTTTGTCAGGCCTGTTGGGCTGCAAATCTTTCAAGACGAGGAGAGCTTTCATTGGTGCCGAGAAAATGGCCCATCGAGAATGAGAAATGGGCTATACATTTTAAACACATCAAACCGCAATTAGTTTCAAATATCTTTTTTTCATTTCAAGATTTTAAATTACATTAATTTTTATGTGTGGAGAATTTGTTGGATTTTATATTGATATACATTTATTTTTAAAATCAGTTTGAATGTGAGTCGAAATTTCAGGATTAAAAACAGTTCGGACCGCACCGAAATATGCAAAATTTCGTATAATTTTTTAACCGTGGCCACAATATGGGTTGTAATGCTAACAAAAAGAAATATGGGCTCCAAAAAAACCTTAAGAATTAGCAAATGAGCTGTAAATTATTAGAAATAATGCAGATGGGCTGTATGCTGTTTTCCACATATTTGAGGCTTTCCTAAAAAAAAGGTTGACGCACAAGCACTGACTATTGGATGTCCATCCAACGACCGTCGTGCTTCTTCAATCTCTGCTCTTCCTGCTCCAGCTGCTCAAACAAGCGCCAAGGGACTGCTCGCTCCTCCTCCTCATGGCCGGCTGTGCTTTGCCACAGAGCCTCACCGCCCGACCATACTCCCATCACTGGCCTAGCCATCCTTCTACTCACCCACACCTGCTATTATTCTCCGGCTACAGCAGACGAACCAGTAAACCCTCGTACAGTCGTACTCCCCTCCGCGTGGGAAGCAACTGCCGAGTCTTCCCTTCCTCCGTGTCGTCCCCTTCCTAGGCCTCACCGTAGTCCACCGCCATGGTGCTCTCGACGTGGCGTGGTCAATGTGGTCAACGACCGACTTCCATCGGAAGAGTACTGTGCGTGGAGACACTGACAGCTGGGTCCACGGCCGCAGCAAGGAAGTGCCTCCTTATTACGCGCAAAATAATTATTCCTCTACCTGACAGCGGGGACCCACCAGACAGGCCACCGTATTTCGCGAAAAAAAGTTTCCCCCATGACTGCTGGGACCCACCAGCTACACCTTCGCACGCAAGGAAGTGCATCCGGGCAAAAAAACAAAACGATTCGCCCCTCTGACTGCTGGGACCCACCAGCTACATCTTCGCACGCAAGGAAGTGCCTGACAGTCGGGACCCACCTGGTCGAAGCGTACATAGCGTTGTCATTCTGGTCGCGAACGTGTACGTACATATATGCTGGTGGATGTAGAGGCGCGCACGTGTCGTAGTAGAGGCGGCCAGGATGCGAGAAAGAAAATACGGCCACGTATGTGTACATACGGGCGGGGTCTCGAACGCCTACTTGCGCATACGTACAGCGAGGGCTCGTTGACATGGCTGGTTCGGAACGGAGAAACAACGTAGTCGTCGTGTTCATGGGGAGGCAACGGAATGTGTCGTGTTCATGGGGAGGCAACGGAATGCGTCGTGTTCATCGGGAGGCAACGGAATGCGTCGTGTTCATCAGGAGGCAACGGAACGCGTGGGAGCCAACCGGCTGGGTCGGAACAGAATGCGTGGTCGTGTTCATTGGGAGGGCTTGGACGGAACAGGCGATGGAAACGAGGCCTGGCGTACCGCACAACGGAGTAAACAACCTTGTGTTCGACCGACCACGTTCGAAACGGGATCCTGTTCATCGGGAGGGGTCTGGCGTACCGCAAAACGGAGGAAATGGACCTCCTAAGGTCGAAACGGGGGTCCTGTTGATCGGGAGGGGCGTGGCGTACCGCAAAATGGAGGAAACGGACTTGTATTGGAGTGCTACGGTCGAAACGGGGTCCTGTTCATTGGGAGGGGTGTGGCGTACCGCAAAATGGGACTCCACGGGATACTGTTCATCTCCACCGTCGACCCCTCCAGCCTCCACGGGCTACTGTTCATCCACCGTCGACCTCCTCCACCTCCACCGCGATGCTCATCCACGGGCTCTGTTCATCCAACCTCCACCGCGCTACTCCACCGCTCTTGTTCAACCACCCCTCCACCGTCTACTATTCATCCAGCCCTCCACACCACAGGTCCTGTTCAACCACCCTCCACAGCACCCTCCACCGCTCACTGCTCATCCAGCCCTCCACACCACGGGTCCTGTTCAACCACCCCTCCACGGGCACCCCTCCATCGTCTACTGTTCATCCAGCCCTCCACCACACTACGGGGTCCTGTTCATCCATAGGCAATGCCACCGGTCACTGTTCATCCAAACCCCCCCGCAACACTCACTCGCTCATCCCATCGATCGGCTTCATTAGCAGCAGATAGCGAAGAATCGCCGATCGGGTTCATTAACACCATCGATCGATCGCTCGGGTTCGATGAACGCGTAGTTCGCAGTCTGTCGCGCCGGGTTCGATTAGAGCCCAACGCCTCGCTTCGGGTTGATTAGAGCCAACGCCTACACACGCAGCAGACGTACGTACGAGAAACGCAGCATCGCTTCGCCCCGACCTCCCACCGTAATCGGAACTCCCGAAATCCCCCCTCGCTTCTACCACGGTTTTTTCCATCATGGGCGGCCCGAAGAATGTCATGCAGCTGCGTCTCCGCCCTGCTACGTCTTGAGCTTGCGTTGGTTTTCCCGAAGAGGAGAGGATGATGCAGCACAATGGCGTAAGTATTTCCCTCGCTTTTGAGAACCAAGGTATCAATCCAAGAGGAGGCCACGCGCAAGTCCCTCGTACCGCAAAAACGATAGCTACTCGCAACTAACGCGATTAGGGGTTGTCAATCCTTCACGGTCACTTACGAGTGAGATCGATAGAGATAATATTTTGGTATTTTGGTATAAAGATGCAAAGTGAAAAGTAAAAGCAAAGTAAAAACAAAGGAAGTAAATAAAGTGATGGAGATTGATATGATGAGAATAGACCCAGGGGCCATAGGTTTCACTAGTTGCTTCTCTCAAGAGCATAGATATTCTACGGTGGGTGAACAAATTACTGTTGAGCAATTGACAGAATTGAGCATAGTTATGCGGTTATCTAGGTATGATCATGTATATAGGCATCACGTCTGAGACAAGTAGACCGAAACGATTCTGCATCTACTACTATTACTCCACTCATCGACCACTATCCAACATGCATCTAGAGTATTAAGTTAAAACAGAGTAACGCCTTAAGCAAGATGACATGATGTAGAGGAATAAATTCATGCAATATGATAAATACCCCATCTTGTTATCCTCGATGGCAACAATACAATACGTGCCTTGCAACCCTTTACATCCTTTGGTAAGGACACCGCAAGATTGAACCCAAAGCTAAGCACTTCTCCCATTGCAAGAACTACCAATCTTGTTGGCCAAACCAAACGGATAATTTGAAGAGACTTGCAAAGATAACTCAATCATTCATAAAAGAATTCAGAGAAGAATCAAATATTTTCCATAGATAATCTGGATCATAAACCCACAATTCACCGGTCTCAACAAACACACCACAAAAAGAAGATTACATCGAATAGATCTCCACGAGAGAGGGGGAGAACATTGTATTGAGATCCAAAAAGAGAGAAGAAGCCATCTAGCTACTAGCTATGGACCCGAAGGTCTGAAGTAAACTACTCACACTTCATCGGAGGGGCTATGGTGTTGATGTAGAAGCCCTCCATGGTGGATGCCCCCTCCGTGAGCTCCTAACAGGCCCCAAGATGGGATCTCGTGGATACAGGAAGGTACGCGGTGGAATTAGGTTTTTGGCTCCGTCCCTGATCTGTTGGGGGTACGTAGGTATATATAGGAGGAAGGAGTACGTCGGTGGAGCGTCAGGGGGCCCATGAGGCAGGGGGCGCGCCCTCCACGCTCGTGACCGCCTCTGGCACTTCTTGGAGTAGGGTCCAAGTCTCCCAGATCACGTTCGGTGAGAAGATCACGTTCCCTAAGGTTCCATTCCGTTTGGACTCCGTTTGATATTCCGTTTCTTCGAAACACTGAAATTGGCAAAAAACAGCAATTCTGGGCTGGGCCTCCGGTTAATAGGTTAGTCCCAAAAGTAATATAAAAGTGGAAAATAAAGCCCAATATAGTCCAAAACAATAGATAAAGTAGCATGGATCAATAAAAAATTATAGATACGTTGGAAACGTATCAGGCATCCCCAAGCTTAATTCCTGCTCGTCCTCGAGTAGGTAAATGATAAAAAGAGAATTTTTGATGCGGAGTGATACTTTGGCATAATTTCAATGTAAATCTTCTTAATCATGGTATGAATATTCAGACCCGAAAGATTCAAGACAAAAGTTCATATTGACATAAAAATAATAATACTTTAAGCATACTAATCAAAATAATCATGTCTTCTCAAAATAGCATGGCAAAAGAAAGTTCATCCCTACAAAATCATATAGTTAGGCTATGCTTCATTTTCGTCACACAAAGATGTTCCCAACTTCTATACCCCCGATGACAAGCCAAGCAATTGTTTCATACTTAAATAATCTCAAACTTTTTCAACCTTCACACAATACATGAGCGTGAGCCATGGATATAACACTATGGGTGGAATAGAATATGATGATGGGGATTGTGTGGAGAAGACAAAAAAGGAGAAAGTCTCACATTGACGAGGTTAATCAACGGGCTATGGAGATGCCCATCAATTGATGTCAACATGAGGAGTAGGGATTGCTATGCAACGGATGCACTAGAGCTATGAATGCTCAACAAAAGAAAACTAGTGGGTGTGCATCCAACTTGCTTGCTCACGAAGACCTAGGGCATTTGAGGAAGACCATCGTAGGAATATACAAGACAAGTTATATAATGAAAAATTCCCACTGGTATGAACAAGACAACTTATGAGACTCACTATATGAAAAACATGGTGCTACTTTGAAGCACAATATATGAGACTCACTACATGAAGAACATGGTGCTACTTTGAAGCACAAGTGTGGAAAAAGAGATAGTAGCATTGCCCTTTTTATTTTCTTTTTTTGGGCCTTCCCTTTTTTTATTTTGGCCTTTCTCTTTTTTTTGGGCAATGCTCTAATAATGATGATCATCACACTTCTATTTCTATTACAACTCAACAATTACAACTCGAAACTTAGAACAAAATATGACTCTATATGAATGCCTCCGGCAGTGTACCGGGATGGTGCAATGAATCAAGAGTGACATGTATGGAAAATAATGCATGGTGGCCTTGCCACAAATACGATGTCAACTACATGATCATGCAATGGCAATATGACAAAAGTAATGTATGTTATAATGATGGTGGAAGTTGCATGGCAATATATCTCGGAATGGCTATGGAAATGCCATGATAGGTAGGTATGGTGGCTGTTTTGAGGAAGATATAAGGAGGTTTATGTGTGATAGAGCATATCCTATCACGGGGTTTGGATGCACCGGCGAAGTTTGCACCAACTCTCAAGGTGAAGAAAGGGCAATGCACGATACCGAAGAGGCTAGCAAGTGCGGAAAGATAAAAGTGCGTATAATCCATGGACTCAACATTACTCAAAAGAACTCATATACTTATTGCAAAAAATTAGAAGTCATCAAAAATCAAGTACTACGCGCATGCTCCTAGGGGGATAGATTGGTAGGAAAAGACCATCGCTCGTCCCCGACCGCCACTCATAAGGATGCACAAGCCAGGTACACTTCATGTTTCAAATTTGTTACATAACTTTAACCATACGTGCATGCTACGGGATTTGCTAACTTCAACACAAGCATTTCTCAAATTCACAACTACTAAACTAGCATGACTTTGATATTATCACCTCCATATCTCAAAACAATTATCAAGCATCAAACTTATCTTAGTATTCAACGCACTCAAAAGAAAGTTTCACATATCTTGAATACCAAGTATATTAACATTAAGCAAATTACCATGCTATTAACGACTCTCAAAATAATCTAAGTGAAGCATGAGAGATCAAGTTTATTTAAAACAAATCCACCACCGTGCTCTAAAAGATCTAAGTGAAGCACTAGAGCAAAAATTATCACGCTCAAAAAGATATAAGTGAAGCACTACGAGGAAAACTATCAAGCTGAAAAGATATAAGTGAAGCACATAGAGTATTCTATAAAATTTCAAATCATGTATGGCTCTCTCAAAAGGTGTGTACAGCAAGGATGATTGTGGTAAACTAACAAACAAAGATGCAAATAATACAAGACGCTCCAAGCAAAACACATATCATGTTGGTGAATAAAAATATAGCTCCAAGTAAATTACCGATGGAAGTGGACGAAAGAGGGGATGCCTTCCGGGGCATCCCCAAGCTTTGACTTTTTTGTGTCCTTGGATTATCTAGGGGGTGCCTCTTGGGCATCCCCAAGCTTAGGCTCTTGCCACTCCTTGTTCCATAATCCATCAAAAGAATTCACCCAAAACTTGAGAACTTCACAACACAAAACTCAATAGAAATCTCGTGAGCTCCGTTAGAGAAAGAAAACAAAAGACTACTTTAAGGTACTGTAATGAACTCATTCTTTATTTATATTGGTGTTAAACCTACTGTATTCCAACTTCTCTATGGATTATAAACTATTTTACTAGCCATAGATTCATCAAAATAAGCAAACAACACACGAAAAACAGAATCTGTCAAAAACAGAACAGTCTGTAGTAATCTGTAACTAACGCAAACTTCTGGAACCCAAAAAATTCTACCAAAATTAGACGACCTGGACAATTTGTTTATTGATCATCATAAATTGGAATCATTATTTTATCACGTTCTGGTGATTTTTAACAATTCGGGCACTGAGCGCAAAGATTCTGGAAATTACAGCAAGATCCAATAACTATCTCCCAAGAAGATCTAATAGGTCTAACTTGGCACAAACACTAATTAAAAGATAAAACCACATCTAAACAGAGTCTAGATGGATTATTTATTGCTAAACGGCAAGTATAAATATTGGGTTGTCTCCCAACGAGCGCTTTTCTTTAAAGCCTTTTTAGCTAGGCATTGAGATTTCAATGATGCTCATAAGAAAGACAAGAATTGAAGCACAAAGAGAGCATCATAAAACACATGACAAACACATCTAAGTCTAACATACTTCCTATGCATAGGCATCTTATAGGCAAACAAATTATCAAGGCAAGCAAAAACTAGCATATGCAAGGAAGCGGAAAGAAACAATAGCAATCTCAACAAAAAGAGAGGTAATTTAGTAACATGAAAATTTCTACAACCATATTTTCCTTTCTCATAATAATTACATGTGGGATCATAAGCAAATTCAACAAAATAGCTATCACACAGTATATTATCAACACGATCCACATGCATGCAAAGTTGACACTCTTCCAAAATAGTGGGATTATCATTAACTAAAGTTATGACCTTTCCAAACCCACTTTTTATCAAAAACTTCATAAGATTGAACATTCTCCAAATATGTGGGATCTAAAGTTAACACTCTTCCGAACCCACTTTCAATATTATTGTGAACAATATTATTAATCTCATATTCATCATGGGGCTTAAATAAATTTTCAAGATCATAAGAAGAATCACCCCAATAATGATCATTGCAACAAGTAATAGACATAGCAAAACTAGCATCCCCAAGCTTAGGGTTTTGCATCTTATTAGCATAATTGACATCAAAAGAATTTATAATAAAATCATTGCAATCATGCTTTTATTCAAAGATCTATCGTGAGTCACTTCACGGATTTTAGGCAAAACCTTATAAAGATAATCTAGTGCATCCAAATCACTAGGAATTGGTTCATCATAATTGGATCTCTTAAAAAGATTGGCAAGCGGATGAGGATCCATAGATATTGGCTTCTTTGTTTAGGAATAAATACTCAACTAATTCAACCAAGTGAGAAAACGAGCCAAGAATGACATCAAGGCGAACGGAAAAGAGAGGGCGAATAAAACGGTAAGGGTGAAGTGGGGGAGAGGAAAACGAGAGGCAAATGGCAAATAATGTAATGCGAGAGATAGGGATTGTGATGGGTACTTGGTATGTTGACTTTTATGTAAGCCTCCCCGCAGCGGTGCGAAATCCTTCTTGCTACGTCTTGAGCTTGCGTTGGTTTTCCCGAAGAGGAGAGGATGATGCAGCACAATGGCGTAAGTATTTCCCTCGGTTTTGAGAACCAAGGTATCAATCCAGTAGGAGGCCACGCGCAAGTCCTCGTACCTGCACAAAACGATAGCTACTCGCAACCAACGCGATTAAGGGTTGTCAATCCCTTCACGGTCACTTACAAGAGTGAGATCTGATAGAGATAATATTTTTGGTATTTTTGGTATAAAGATGCAAAGTGAAAAGTAAAAACAAAGAAAGTAAATAAAGTGATGGAGATTGATATGATGAGAATTGACCCGGGGGCCATAGGTTTCACTAGTGGCTTCTCTCAAGAGCATAGATATTCTACGGTGGGTGAACAAATTACTGTTGAGCAATTGACAGAATTGAGCATAGTTATGAGGTTATCTAGGCATGATCATGTATATAGGCATCACGTCCGAGACAAGTAGACCGAAACGATTCTGCATCTACTACTATTACTCCACTCATCGACCGCTATCCAACATGCATCTAGAGTATTAAGTTAAAACAGAGTAACGCCTTAAGCAAGATGACATGATGTAGAGGAATAAATTCATGCAATATGATAAATACCCCATCTTGTTATCCTCGATGGCAACAATACAATCGTGCCTTGCAACCCTTTACATCCTTTGGTAAGGACACATAAGATTGAACCCAAAGCTAAGCACTTCTCCCATTGCAAGAACTACCAATCTAGTTGGCCAAACCAAATGGATAATTTGAAGAGACTTGCAAAGATAACTCAATCATTCATAAAATAATTCAGAGAAGAATCAAATATTTTCCATAGATAAGCTGGATCATAAACCCACAATTCATCGGTCTCAACAAACACACCACAAAAAGAAGATTACATCGAATAGATCTCCACGAGAGAGGGGGAGAACATTGTATTGAGATCCAAAAAGAGAGAAGAAGCCATCTAGCTACTAGCTGTGGACCCGAAGGTCTGAAGTAAACTACTCACACTTCATCGGAGGGGCTATGGTGTTGATGTAGAAGCCCTCCGTGGTGGATGCCCCCTCCTGCGGAGCTCCCGAACAGGCCCCAAGATGGGATCTCGTGGATACAGGAAGGTACGGCGGTGGAATTAGGTTTTTGGCTCCGTCCCTGATCTGTTGGGGGTACGTAGGTATATATAGGAGGAAGGATACGTCGGTGGAGCGTTAGGGGCCCATGAGGCGGCGCGCGCCCGGGCGCCCTCCACCTCGTGACCGCCTCGCACTTCTTGGAGTAGGGTCCAAGTCTCCGGATCACGTTCGGTGAGAAGATCACGTTCGAAGGTTCCATTCCGTTTGGACTCCGTTTGATATTCCGTTTCTTGAAACACCAAATAGGCAAAAAACAGCAATTACAGGCTGGGCCTCCGGTTAATAGGTTAGTCCCAAAAGTAATATAAAAGTGGAAAATAAAGCCCAATATAGTCCAAAACAATAGATAAAGTAGCATGGAGCAATAAAAAATTATAGATACATTGGAGACGTATCAGGCCCGCCCAGGACGAAAAGCCCATTTTCTGTCATGATTTTTTGTCATAGAAGTAGGAGCCCACCACATCTATGATGATACCGGGTTTTTTCACAATTATTGTCATAGAAGTGTCATATGTATGACAGAAAAAAATTTCGTTCGGCCCAAAATGTCACGGATGTGTCTTTTTTTTGTAGTGGAACTCTTGGCAACTAATGTAGAACTTCTATATCATGTGTTGTCTGCTATATCATGTGTCATGTGCTATGTGCTATCTCATGTGGTAAATCTACTCTTTAACTGTGAAGTTTGTTCATGGGAGCACATTGGAGCAAACTGGATGAAAATAGATATAACATTTTCCTAATGATACATGTCACATTACATTACCAGTACAACTTTGGTCCAAACACTTGGCAGCTACTTGAGATAGTTCACAACTCACAACACCGCCTTACATTACACACAGTC
This sequence comes from Aegilops longissima, assembly GCA_021605205.1. NCBI lineage: Eukaryota > Viridiplantae > Streptophyta > Magnoliopsida > Poales > Poaceae > Aegilops > Aegilops longissima. The sequence continues at coordinate 119,097,926 of CM038678.1, forward strand.
ATCCAACTGGTATGGATTCTTAAACAATGTTGCAAAAATGCTAATGCAAAGAACTATGAGAAATCCCCATGTTTGCATAAGCTCATTTCTCTTCTTCATCTTCAACTTTAGTTTCTTGTTCTTCTCTGTTAGATACATCACCCTGCGCTCCAAATAATGAGCTTTTATCCAGCTTTTCTCTAATCCTGCATGAAGTTCCTCAAATGCACGAGCAACATGATCTGTCAGAGGTGGGTCAATCCAAACAACCCAGTCACATTCATCAGGGAGCTGCAAAATAATAACTTGGATCAAAAAAATAATGATTTGCAACTAATCAAAGCCCAATGACAAGCAAAATAGAAATTACATCAAGAGGGCACCCTAGGAACCTTCTTCCCGTGCTTGCTCCTCCCAAGGCGACGCGTCGAGCAGGAATAAGCCCGTGCCCCGGGCAGCGCCTCGTCTTGCACATCTCGGGCCCATCGAATTTCAGATCTGAGATGTAGAACTCAGATTCAAACTGAACAATCCCAACACCATCCACCTAAATGAAAAAATCCCCAAATTAATGAACCCTAATCCCCAAAAAACACCCAAATTGATTCAAAACAGTTACCTCGCCATGAACTGAGGAGCTCGACGAAGACATGCCCGATGTGCACATCAACAGCCTAGTGTCGTCACCCTCTAGATCCACGACCTCCAGCCGCCTCCCGCCGTCGTCCAAATCGCCCCTGCCATTGTCGAGAGGTTGAAGAAATAGAATGAGAGACGGACTGCATCCAACAGGTAAGTTTGGGCCCACTTGTAAGGACAGAGGGGCAAATATGTCAAACTGACGGCAAGTTAGCGGTCAAATAGCCTTGAATGGATGGAAACGGCACGGAAGGGCATTTCTATAAGTGGAATTGACAGCAGAGGGGCAAATTTGAGCACCCTTCGAAATTAGGGGCAAATGTGAGTAGTGGGATCCAGTTAGGGGCAGAATGTAAATGGCCCTTAGATTTACCATTGAATAGATTTTTCATATTGTTCATAAACTTTATAAAACTTTATATAGTTTGACCGGCATAAACACAGAGGGAATACCAACTAGTAATGGTGATAAGATATATAGCTACCGCAAAGTCATTTTACGCGGTACCATTACATGTCGATACATCTGAGACTACTCACTTTTTTCTATGATTCATGTGAAGTTATGGCCCACCTAAATGTCTAGTACTAGTATCTCTACTCCTAATGTCCGAGTTGGTAGGATTGCGTTCACGGTTTATTTTTGTCCCACCACTTTCGTCTGGTTTTATTTTGTCTAGTTTTTTTCGCCCCCCTCCCAACACCCCCTCTCACTGGTTTATTTTCGCATCACCTCTCACACAACCAAAAAATATATAAACATGTCAGAACTTTCTATGCAGGTGCAACTTATATTTAGTAGTGTATTTATATGCGAAAGAATCAATCACAATGAATCTCTAAAGACCAAATCTAAATTAATTAACCTTACTATAATTCGTTCAATCACATTAATTAATATTTCCATACATCTCTACTCCTACAACCACCGCCATTTCAGTACTCCACCTCTTGTTTTTCTCCCTCCACCGATTTGTTTCTATACAGAAACCCCTCCACCATTATTTTTTCCAAATTGGAACCCCTCCCGTCCTGTCATCTCCCAGAATGCACCCTCAAACGACTAGGGTTCCATCCGCCTTCACCTCACCTGCAACAACCCAATCTCCTCGCCCCACGTGATTCCCCGGGTGTCGTTCCTACGACGGTGCACGGGGACTCCGATGCGGAGGCACGCAAGGGGGGGGGGGGGCGTAGGAGCGGAGGCCATGGCTGGGGACTAGGTCGGGCCCGACGTATGGATTGGAGCGGCAGCGCCTGATCCAGGTACCCCTCAGCTAGGTCGCACGCAAGATGCCCTCAAGTAGGTCCATGTCGTAGACCAGGTCGGGATTGGACTAACAACGGCAACGATGACCACTCCGTTCGACCACGCCCATATGGTCCCAAGCCCCCAGATATGGCTCTTTTATTTATATACAAATTAGCTTATTTTTTCAGATGGCACAACCGCACAAGTACCACTAACAACAGGTTTGGACCAATGGGTATTTCGATCTTGCTGTGCTGACCAGACGATGTATATGGTGGTGTCTTCAGGATCGATGGTGCATCCCTACCTAGTTCTCCTTATGCTGCTTCTCATTGAGTTTTTTAGTATTACCTTTGTTCCCATATGGCTGCAAGTAACCTTGAGAACAGAAGCTAGCTCGCTCAGTGTGGGGCCGCCGAGGACAACGCCCATCTCGCTACTGATGTCTAGTATGCAAACTTTATTCGTGTAGACACATGTTGGGCCCCTAAGCGCAGAGTTTTGTAGGATAGTAGCAATTTTCCCTCAAGTGGATGACCTAAGATTTATCAGTCCGTGGGAGGCATAGGATGAAGATAGCCTCTCTCAAACGACCCTGCAATCAAATACAAGAAATCTCTTGTGTCCCCAACACACCCAATACAATGGCAAATTGTATAGGTGCACTAGTTCAGCGAAGAGATGGTGATAAAAGTGTAATATGGATGGTAGAAATATATTTTTATAATCTGAATAAATAAAAACAACAAGGTAGCAATCGATAAAAGTGAGCGCAAACGGTATTGCAATGCTTAAAACAAGGCCCAGGGTCCGTACTTTCACTAGTGCAATCTCTCAACAATGCTAATATAATTGGATCATATAACCATTCCTCAAAGTGCGATGAAGAATCACTCCAAAGTTTCTATCTAGCGGAGAACATAAGACGGAATTGTTTGTAGGGTATGAAACCACCTCAAAGCTATTCTTTCCGATCGATATAACCAAGAGTTTGTACTAAAATAACACCAAAGCAAATTCATATTCATAATATTCAGTCCAACACAAAGAACTTCAAAGAGTGCCCCAAGATTTCTACCGGAGAAACGAAGACAAGAACTATTGGGGAACGTAGTATTTCAAAAAAATTCCTACGATCACGCAAGATCTGTCTAGGAGAAGCATAGCAACGAGCGGGGAGAGTGTGTCCACGTACCCTCGTAGACCGAAAGCGGAAGCGTTTAGTAACGTGGTTGATGTAGTCGAACGTCTTCGCGATTCAACCGATCAAAGTATCGAACGCACGGCACCTCCGCGATCTGCACACGTTCAGCTCGGTGACGTCCCTCGAACTCTAGATCTAGCTAAGGCCGAGGGAGAGTTCCATTAGCATGATGGCATGGTGACGGTGATGATGAAGTTACCGGTGCAGGGCTTCGCCTAAGCACTACGACGATATGACCGAGGTGTAAAACTGTGGAGGGGGCAACGCACACAGCTAAAGATCAACTTCTGTGTCTTTGGGGTGCCCCCCTCCCACGTATATAAAGGAGGAGGGAAGAGGAGGCCGGCCCTAGAGGGGGCGCGCCAAAAAGGGGGAGTCCTACTTGGACTCCCGGTCTAAGTAGGATTCGTCCCCCCTTTCCTATTCCAACTAGGAGAAGGAAGGGAAGGAGGAAGTGGGGAGAAGGAAGGAGGGGGGTGCCGCCCCCTCCTAGTCCAATTCGGACCAGCCCATGGGGGGGGGGGGGCGGCCACCCCTCTTGAGGCCCTTATCTCCTTTCCCGTATGGCCCATTAATGCCCACTACTTTCCCCGGTGAATTCCCGTAACTCTCCGGTACTCCGAAAAATACCTGAATCACTCGGAACCTTTCCGATGTCCGAATATAGCCTTCCAATATGTCGATCTTTACCTCTCGACCATTTCGAGACTCCCCGTCATGTCTGTGATCTCATCCGGGACTCCGAACAAACTTCGGTCATCAAATCACATAACTCATAATACAAATCGTCATCGAACGTTAAGCATGCGGACCCTACGGGTTCGAGAACTATGTAGACATGACTGAGACACATTTCCGGTCAATAACCAATAGCGGAACCTGGATGCTCATATTGGCTCCTACATATTCTACAAAGATCTTTATCGGTCAAACCGCATAACAACATATGTTGTCCCCTTTGTCATCGGTATGTTACTTTCCCGAGATTCGATCGTCGGTATTGAAAGGATCTAGAAGAGGTGTCTAGAGGGGGGGGTGATTAGACACTAAGTACCAAAAGTTGTAGTTTTTAATTTCTTTAATTTCAAGTGGAGTTTTGGCACAAGTTTAACAAACACAATACATATCAAGCAAGCATGCAAATAGTATATGAGCAGCGAAAAGTAAAGCATGCAACTTGCAAGAATGTAAAGGGAAGGGTTTGGAGGATTCAAACACAATAGGAGACACAGATGTTTTTGTCGTGGTTTCGATAGGTGATGCTATCGTACATCCACGTTGACGGAGACTTGAACCCACGAAGGGTAACGGCTGCGCGAGTCCACGGAGGGCTCCACCCACGAAGGGTCCACAAAGAAGCAACCTTGTCTATCCCAGCATGGCCGTCACCAACGAAGGACTTGCCTCACTAGCGGTAGATCTTCACAAGTAGGCGATCTCCTTGCCCTTACAAACTCCTTGGTTCAACTCCACAATCTTGTCGGAGGCTCCCAAGTGACACCTAGCCAATCTAGGAGACACCACTCTCCAAGAAGTAATAAATGGTGTGTTGATGATGAACTCCTTGCTCTTGTGCTTCAAATGATAGTCTCCCCAACACTCAACTCTCTCTCACAGGATATGGATTTGGTGGAAAGAAGATTCGAGTGGAAAGCAACTTGGGGAAGGCTAGAGATCAAGATTCATATGGTAGGAATGGAATATCTTGGCCTCAACACAAGTGTAGGTGGTTCTCTCTTAGAAAATGTAAGTTGGAAGTGTAGGTTCGTTCTGATGGCTCTCTCACAAATGAAGAGGAGGTGGAGGGGTTTTTATAGCCTCCACACAAAATCTAACCGTTACACACAACTTGCCAATCTCGGTGGGACCGAATTGATAAACTCGGTCGGACCGATTCAGCAAATCTAGTGACCGTTAGGATTTTCGGTGGGACCGACATGCAACTCGGTAGGACTGATATGGTTAGGGTTAGGGCATAACGTAATCTCGGTGAGACCAATTACACAAACTCGGTGAGACCGATTTTGGTAATAGGCTAACTAGAGAGTTGGTCAGGTAAACTCGGTGGGCCCGATTCACTTATTTCGGTGAGACCAAGATGTTATGAAAAGGAAGCAGAGAGTTTACATTGCAATCTCGGTAGGACCGATTACGCAAAGTTGGTGAGACCGATTTTGGTAATAGATCCATACAGAGAGATTGCAATCCCATCTCGATTTGCCTAGGGTTTTTGGCAGTGGCTATGACATCTGAACTCGGTGGCGCCGGATAGAAAAAATCGGTGGGGCCGAGTTTGACTTTTGGTTTAGGTCATATGTGGATGTGAGAAAGTAGTTGAGGGCTTTGGAGCATATCACTAAGCACTTTGAGCAAGAACCTCATTAAGCAACACCTCATCCCTCCTTGGTAGTATTGGCTTTTCCTATAGACTCAATGTGATCTTGGATCACTAAAATAGAAAATGTAGAGTCTTGAGCTTTGAGCTTGAGCCAATCCTTTGTCCTTAGCATTTTGAAGGGGTTCCACATCCTCTAGTCCATGCCACTTCATTGTTGAACTTATCTGAAACATACTAGGTAAAAGTGTTAGTCCAACAAGAGATATGTTGACATTAATTACCAAAACCACTTAGGGAGCACTTGTGCTTTCAATCACCCCCCCTTTTGGTAATTGATGACAACATACATCAAAGCTTTAGATAAAGATATAGAGAATAGTAAGTAAAGATTTGGAAAGACATGTAACATGCATAGGCTTCCTCTACATGTATGCAATCATGTGAATATGGAATATAGGAGCATGTGAATGCATAAACATGACAGAGTAAGCAATGTGTTACATGTATCTTGGCTATATGCATCAGAGCAAATGATGTGAAAATGAGAAATGTACCTTCATGCTCATGAGTCCTTCTTGCAAACAGTATGTACATCAGGAAGAATTTCTCATACACATGACTGTGATGCATATACTTACCTTGTGGTCTTGAGTTAGCTTAGGATGGGATGAACCTGCGTAAACAAGGTTAGATAACACATATACACCTACTGGCCAGAGCAAACAAGGGAAACCACAAGAGTACCAAGACTGGGATGACATGTAGAGTGAGTACTAAGTACCAAATTGGATATCGACATGTCCCCAAAGGTAAAGATGTGCAATAAATTCAAGGATTTCCTTCCCTCAGATGTCTTGCTCCCCCTGAATCTAGCATGGGATACTGGGAGAAGATAGGGAACAGAAAATCAGAGCAAAATCAGAGCTCAAAGGAAATAAACAAAGCTAATGCAAACGAGCAAATATGAACATGTCTTTCCCCTCTTGAAGACATGTGACTTCTCTCCTCTTGAACACCAAGCATCTGGGGTCCTTGATGATTACTCTTTCTTCCCTTGAGTATTCTCTCCCCTATAGATATGATTAAGCTTTGATGTGATCTCTCTCTCCCCCTTTGATATCAATTTCCAAGAAGGGTTCTTCTAGATTTTTTTGTCATGATGGGTTTGGTCCTTGAGTCACAAAACAAAGCAACAAGTTGAATGGGATGCTGGTCGAGGACAAGATTCATTGAGTGGAGCTGGATCAGAAAGAATGCAGAAACAAGTGGCAAGATGTCTTTCCTGTAGTGAAATCGGTGACACGGAGTTGTATGGTTCGGTTGTACCGAGAGGATTCGGTTGGACCGAAAGCATCAGATCAGTGAGACCGAGTTCATCGCAGAGAAAACACTTGTCACCTCAGCTCACTATACAAGTAAGATCTCACAAGGATTTGCAAGGAATTAACTGATAGATTTGCAATGAATTGGATGCAAGGAATGCAGAACAGAAAATAAAAGAGCAGAAACTAAAGAAGAAGTCTAGATGAAGTTTTTTTTGAAGAGGGAAACAAATATGCAAGAGACAAATGCAAAAGGAAACACAAGAGAACTTCATCTAGAATTGGGCGGTGAGAAAGTCACCTATGTTAGAGTATATTGACTTAGAGTCAAGTGAGATCACTTGATCTTTGGTCATACTCATTGTTTAAGCTCAAAATGGGGTTACCATTTTTTGTTTAAGCCTTTTGATGTATTCACATCTTGTCGAGTTGCTTTGACTCATGACTTGGAGTAAAGCTTCTCTAAGATGGAATAACATACCTTGGGTGGTGGTGTTGATCATGATCATGTAGTTGAACTTGTGGGGGTTGCTCAAGGTTGATGTAGCTCATCAAGAGTTGGGAGCACCACTTGGAGTTTGAGTTCATCTACCTACATGGGTTAGTTTTTTTTCAAGGAAGAGCACTTGTGTATCCAAAATGACAATCATGAAACTCAACATAGAATTTGTCAAAGGATATGTTTGAATGGTTGCGTGCTTCCTTGTCTTCATCCACCATTGTGTAGAGACTTGGTGATATAGAAATTGCTCAAGATGTGAGTGAGTTGCAATCTCATAGATTTAGATTCATCCAAGTACCTACACGGGTTGGATAAGATGCAAGGTGCAAATATATCCAAGACATAAGATAGTCAACATAAGAGAAATATCAAGGATTAGTCATAGGCTCATGCCTTGCATGTATCAAATGGAGTTCCTACTCCAAGTTTGAAGCATCAATGATGTTAAATTCACCTCTTAACTTGCAAAACACTTTCTCATCAAGCGGTTTGGTAAATATATCCGCTAATTGCTTATCGGTGCGAACAAGCTTAAGATTAATGTCCCCTTTGGCAACATGGTCTCGAATGAAATGATGACGAACTTCAATATGTTTAGTTCGAGAATGTTGCACGGGATTGTGAGCAATCTTAATAGCACTTCCATTGTCACACATCAATGGAATATTTTTCACATATATCCCATAATCTTTAAGAGTTTGGGTCATCCAAAGTAACTGAGCACAACATGAACCAACGGCAATGTATTCCCCTTCGACGGTGGATAAGGATACCGAGTTTTGTTTCTTGGAAGACAAAGACACAAGAGATATACCAAGAAATTGACAAGTACCCGAAGCAGACTTTCTATCAATCTTGTCACCGACATAGTCCGAGTCAGAGTAGCCAACAAGATTAAAGGATGCCCTCTTTGGATACCAAATGCCAAAATTTGGTGTATGGATTAAGTATCTCACTATCCTTTTCACGGCCTTAAGATGACATTCTTTAGGAGCGGCTTGATATCGTGCACACATGCACACACTTAGCACAATATCAGGACGTGAAGCACATAGATATAACAAGGAACCAATCATAGAGCGATAAACCTTTTGATCAACCGGTTCACCATCTTTGGTTAAATCAAGATGTCCACTAGTAGGCATGGGTGTTGTCATACCTTTGCATTCTTGCATATTGAACTTCTTGAATAAGTCCTTGGTGTACTTTGTTTGAGAGACAAAGGTACCTTCCTTAGTTTGCTTGATTTGCAAACCAAGAAAGAATTTGAGTTCACTCATCATCGACATCTCAAACTTCTCCGACATTAGCTTTCCAAACTTTTCACTAAAATGAGGATTAGTTGATCCAAATGTAATATCTTCGACATAAATTTGGCACGCAAATAGTTCTCCATTAACCCTTTTAGTAAAAAGAGTAGAATATATTTTTCCAATTTCAAAGCCTTTTTCAATAAGGAACTTGGTCAAGCATTTATACCATGCTCTAGGAGCTTGTTTAAGACCATAAAGAGCTTTGTGAAGTTTGTAAACATGATTAGGTTTCTTAGGATTGACAAATCCGGGAGGTTGCTTAACATAAACTTCCTCCTCTATTTCACCATTTAGAAAAGCACTTTTAATGTCCATTTGGTACAAGGTGATATCATGATGATTAGCATAGGCAAGTAAGATGCGAATGGACTCAAGTCTAGCAACAGGGGGCATATGTCTCACCATAGTCCATACCTTCGACTTGAGTGTAGCCTTGGGCGACTAGGCGTGCTTTGTTGCAGACAACTTGACCATCTTCATCTTGCTTGTTGCGAAACACCCATTTGGTACCAATGATATTGAGGTTGTTGTCGGGCTTCTCGACCAATGTCCATACTTTGTTTCTCTCAAAGTTGTGTAGCTCTTCATGCATGGCAGTTATCCAATCCGGATCTTCCAATGATTCTTCAACCTTCATAGGTTCAATGCTAGAGATGAATGAATAGTGTTCACAAAATTTAGCTAAACGAGTTTTTGAGCGAGTGATTCTCCCGGTTTGGATATCATTGTAGATTTGCTCGGCGAGATGATCTTTGGCGATTCTTGCTCGAACTCGTGGGAGCTTTGGCTTGGCTTGGGGTGGAACATATTCTTCATCTTGTTCTTCTTCTTGGCCTTCTTCATTGTTGACGTTGTCATTCCCTTGTCGTGGTGGAGAAGGAGGTTGTTCATGTTCACCTTGGTGTGCTTCCTCGTTTTCTTCGTCTTGGTGTGTCCCACTCATGGATGCTTCCATATCAATTCTTGGTTCACCTTGTCGTGAGGTAGAAGCTTCCACTTGGACGGACGAGGTACTCTCCTTCACCTCCATTGGACGAATCTTGCCAATAGACAAGTCTTGGATTGCTTTTGAAGGGTCTTTGTCTCCTACATCAATTGGCAATTGCTCTACTTGCGAGAAGTTAGATTCATCAAACTTCACATCCACCGTCTCTTCAACCTTTCGGGTGAAATTGTTGTAGGCACGGTAAGTGTGAGAATTTGATCCATAACCAAGTAGGAAACCTTAATGAGATTTAGGAGCAAATTTAGAACGACGATGCTTATCAACAATGTAGCACTTTGAGCCAAATACTCGAAAGTATCCAACTTGTGGTTTGTTACCCGTGAGGAGCTCGTATGCCATCTTGCCGAGTATCTTGTGAAGATACAGGAGATTTGTTGCATGACAAGTTATCTCAACCGATTCCGCCCAAAAGTGCTTTGGCGTCTTGTACTCATCAAGCATCGTACTCGCCATTTCGATGAGCGTCCTGTTCTTCCTCTCAACAACTCCATTCTGTTGAGGTGTGTACGTAGCCGAGAAGTCGTGTTAAATCCCTTCTTCGTCAAGAAAGGTGTCCACATTTGCGTTCTTGAACTCCGTTCCATTGTCCATGCGAACCTTCTTGATTTTCAATTCAAATTGATTTTGGGCCTTCCTAGCGAAGTTTTTGAAGATCTTTTGGACCTGCGATTTATCATCGAGAAAGAACACCCACGTAAATCTTGAAAAATCATCAACTATAACTAGACCAAAAGAATTTCCTCCGAGACTTTTGTAAGTGTTAGGACCAAAAAGATCCATGTGAAGTAGCTCGAGTGGCCTCCTTGTGGTCATGATGTTCTTCACGGGATGCCTTCCTCCAACCTGTTTACCTGCTTGACAAGTGTTGCAAAGTCTATCCTTATCAAATATGACATCGTTAACGCCAAGGATATGATTTCCTTTAATAAGCTTGTCAAGGTTTCACATACCAACATGACCTAATCGTCTATGCCATAACCAACCTTTAGAGGATTTAGCAATTAAGCAAGTTCTAGGTTGAGCCTTTTTAGTGAAATCAACAATGTAAAGATCACCTCTACGTATACCGGTAAAGACCATTTTATGATTGTCTCTACAAAACACTTGGCAATCTACTTCAGTGAATAGGACATCAAAACCGAAATCAACAAGTCTAGAAACTGAGAGTAAATTGTACCCAAGATATTCAACGAGCATGACATTTTGTATGGAGCTATCATGTGATATGGCCACCTTACCGAGGCCAACCACCTTACCCTTTGAGTTGTCACCGAAAGTGACATACTTTCGAGGACCATCGTTTTCAGCAAGCTCATGGAACATGTCTTTATCTCTGGTCATGTGATCGGTACATCCACTATCAAGAACCCATTCCTTTCCTCCTGCCATATATCCCAGAGATTTGCCATAAGACCAAAGTGTCTCATTGCATCATCAAGATCAAAATCACTATCGTCATCCTCGTCATAGTATCCATGTTCAACATTGTCATGTGGTGGATCAAATCGTAGAGAGGGTGATTCATTAGAGTGAGTTTGACAATGATCTTCTTTATGAATTTTAATAGCTTTGGAAATAATATCACTAATAATTCCAACATCTCCTTTGGCACGCATAAGGTTTGTAAGCTCAAATAGACAATCACCAAACATAGGATCATTGGAATTCATCTTACTCAAGGCAATAGACTTATGGAGAATTTCATCTAGATTTTTCAAGGAATAATTTGGAAAGCATTCCTCAAGAAATTTCCATATGGTGTAGGCACACTTAAGAGTAGGCAAACATCCAATCAAGTTTCTAGGCAAGCCTCTAGTGATAAGATTAACAATTCTAAGATTGCGAATCATGTCAATTGACTCATCAAGGGTAGGATGCGTGGGATCAACATGAGGTGCACAAGGGCTAGCAATATACTTGTTCAAATGATATTCATTGGAAATCACAAGCATCTCATTTTTCCACTCATGAAAATACTCTCCATCAAGTATAGGCACTCTATGTCTAAGACTCCCCAAAGTATACTCATCCATCTTCCTCCAATGGTGTTTAAGCCAAAGCAATGGAGACCAATGCTCTGATACCAATTGAAAGGATCTAGAAGAGGTGTATAGTGGGGGGGGGGGTGATTAGACACTAAGTACCAAACGTTACAGTTTTAATTTCTTTAAGTTCAAGTGGAGTTTTGGCACAAGTTTAACAAACACAATACATATCAAGCAAGCATGCAAAGAGTATATGAGCAGCGGAAAGTAAAGCATGCAACTTGCAAGAATGTAAAGGGAAGGGTTTGGAGGATTCAAACGCAATAGGAGACACAAATGATTTTGTCATGGTTCCGATAGGTGGTGCTATCGTACATCCACGTTGATGGAGACTTCAACCCACGAAGGGTAACGGCTGCGCGAGTCCATGGAGGGCTCCACCCACGAAGGGTCCACGAAGAAGCAACCTTGTCTATCCCACCATGGCCGTCGCCCACGAAGGACTTGCCTCACTAGCGGTAGATCTTCACAAAGTAGGCGATCTCCTTGCCCTTACAAACTCCTCGGTTCAACTCCACAATCTTGTCGGAGGCTCCCAAGTGACACCTAGCCAATCTAGGAGACACCACTCTCCAAGAAGTAACAAATGGTGTGTTGATGATGAACTCCTTGCTCTTGTGCTTCAAATGATAGTCTCCCCAACACTCAACTCTCTCTCACAGGATATGGATTTGGTGGAAAGAAGATTTGAGTGGAAAGCAACTTGGGGAAGGCTAGAGATCAAGATTCATATGGTAGGAATGGAATATCTTGGCCTCAACACAAGTGTAGGTGGTTCTCTCTCAGAAAATGTAAGTTGGAAGTGTAGGTTCGTTCTGATGGCTCTCTCACAAATGAAAAGGAGGTGGAGGGGTATTTATAGCCTCCACACAAAATCTAACCGTTACACACAACTTGCCAATCTCGGTGGGACCGAATTGATAAACTCGGTCGGACCGATTCAACAAATCTAGTGACCGTTAGGATTTTCGGTGGGACCGGCATGCAACTCGGTAGGACCGATATGGTTAGGGTTAGGGCATAACGTAATATCAGTGAGACCGATTACACAAACTCGGTGAGACCGATTTTGGTAATAGGCTAACCAGAGAGTTGGTCAGGTAAACTCGGTGGGACCGATTCGCTTATTTCGGTGAGACCAAGATGTTATGAAAAGGAAGCAGAGAGTTTACATTGCAATCTCGGTAGGACCGATTACGCAAACTCGGTGAGACCGATTTTGGTAATAGATCCATACAGAGAGATTGCAATCCCATCTCGATTTGCCCAGGGTTTGTGGCAGTGGCTATGACATCTGCACTCGGTGGCGCCGGATAGAAAGAATCGGTGGGGCCGAGTTTGACTTTTGGTTTAGGTCATATGTGGATGTGAGAAAGTAGTTGAGGGCTTTGGAGCATATCACTAAGCACTTTGAGCAAGAGCCTCATTAAGCAACACCTCATCCCTCCTTGATAGTATTGGCGTTTCCTATAGACTCAATGTGATCTTGGATCACTAAAATAGAAAATGTAGAGTCTTGAGCTTTGAGCTTGAGCCAATCTTTTGTCCTTAGAATTTTGAAGGGGTTCCACATCCTCTAGTCCATGCCACTTCATTGTTGAACTTATCTGAAACATACTAGGTAAAAGTGTTAGTCCAACAAGAGATATGTTGACATTAATTACCGAAACCACTTAGGGAGCACTTGTGCTTTCAGGTATCATCATACCCAGTTTGATCTCGTTACTGGCAAGTCTCTTTACTCATTCCGTAATGCATCATCCCGCAACTAACTCATTAGTCACATTGCTTGCAAGGCTTATAGTGATGTGCGTTATTGAGAGGGCCCAGAGATACCTCTCTGACAATCGGAGTGACATATCCTAATCTTGATCTATGCCAACTCAACAAAGACCATCGGAGACACCTGTAGAGCATCTTTATAATCACCCAGTTATGTTATAACGTTTGGTAGCACACTAAGTGTTCATCCGGTATTCGGGAGTTGCATAATCTCATAGGTAGAGGAACATGTATATGTCATGAAGAAAGCAATAGCAACAAACTAAATGATTATAGTACTATGCTAACGGATGGGTCTTGTCCATCACATCATTCTCTAATGATGTGATCCCGTTCATCAAATGACAACACATGTCTATGGCTAGGAAACATAACCATCTTTGATAAACGAGCTAATCAAGTAGAGGCATACTAGGGACACTCTGTTTTGTCTATGTATTCACACATGTATCAAGTTTCCGGTTAATACAATTCTAGCATGAATAATAAACATTTATCATGATATAAAGAAATATAAATAACAATTCTATTATTGCCTCTAGGGCATATTTCCTTCAGTCTCCCACTTGCACTAGAGTTAGTTCACATCGCCATGTGATTTAACACCAATAGTTCACATCACCATGTGATTAGTTCACATTGCCATGTGACTAATACCCAAAAGGTTTTACTAGAGTCAATAATCTAGTTCACATCGCTATGTGATTAACACCCAAAGAGTACTAAGGTGTGATCATGTTTTGCTTGTGAAAGAAGCTTAGCCAATGGGTTTGTCACATTCAGAGTCGTATGTATTTTGCAAATTTTCTATGTCTACAATGCTCTGCATGGAGATACTCTAGCTAATTGCTCCCACTTCCAATATGTATCCAGATCGAGAATCAGAGTCATCCAGATCGGTGTCAAAGCTTGCATCGACGTAACTCTTTATGACAAACTCTTTATCATCTCCATAACCGAGAAATATTTACTTAGTCCTCTAAGGATAATTTTGACCAATGTCCAGTGATCTACTCCTAGATCACTATTGTACTCTGTAACATCCCAAATTTTCAATTTGGAATGTTATACATAGGTCATTCTTGCATAGCATATTTTATTGCATCTTCGTTCCGCAATCCTCGAAATCCTAAGCAACTCAAGGACCCTCAGAGAGAGTTGGGGATTTTCCGGGTTTCATATTTGATTTTTATCGAATATTGAAACGAGGATCTCTGATTTTAATTATTTTCTCTCCGAAAAATATTTCATAATAAAAATAAATGAGAGGAGATAATATGACTTCTCCAAATGTGGCGACCTGTTTTCCGGGTATTAATTTCCAGAAAATGGCCGTTGTGCTCACCAGCCCCAGGATTCTTGTTAGGCGATGAGGCACCAACTTGATCTGAAATTCAAGCAAAATACAAAATATGTGGTACAAGACCATTCTGTGCTGTGAGTACAACAAATGGTTTCTAGTGGTTGATGGCGAGCGGTTTGTGGATCATCGGTGTCTATGGGACTCCATTTCCCACAGAACAGTGACCAGGTTAACTCCTATCTTGCGAGGCTGCTATCACCATTGCTTAGGTTCCGGGCTGTCATCGCAACGCCCTCTCCATGCACGAAATCTGGCCAAGACAATAGCCAGGGACAAGCCAGTGAGTACTTTGAATGTACTCGCAAACATTAAGAACACGGGTATAATATAAAAGATAAACATGCACGGAAATATTCTATGATCACATTGTCAGTCATAAAATAAAATCTCTGATGCAATCAAACAGGTTATTTATATGTAACAAGAATATGAAATGACAGAGGAGGAAATAAAATGCACCATTCGGATGTCTGAAGCGATGTCCCGAAATGATGGTAAATAACAAGCATGCCTCAGTCGGGCGTCTGAGCGACGCCACATAAAGGGCTTATACGGGAAATAAATAACAAGTAATGCCACAGTCGGGCGTCTGAGCGACACCACATAAAGGGCTTATAAGGGAAATAAATAACAAGTAAGGCCACAGTCGAGCGTCTGAGCGACACCACATAAAGGGCTTATAAGGTAAAATAAATAACAAGCATGCCACAGTCGGGCGTCTCAGCGACACCACATAAAGGGCTTTTAAAGTAAAATAAATAACAAGCATGCCATAGTCGGGCGTTTCAGCGACACCGCATACATGGCTTATGAAGCAAATACATTCATAGTGAATATCCAGGAGGTAGAACCGTCCCAGGGATACTCAATAAATCAAGTAACGGCTATAGTTAGTCCATGATAAAAATAATGATCAACACAAGTCACAAATCATGATCCATGTTCTGGTTTAGCAGTTTCTCCTCCGAAGACCGACACTAGGACCAACACTTGACCTGACCCAGACTGTAGTCCTTAACCATGGACGGTGTGTGCTAGGAAAGGGGTTGACAACTTACTGAACCGTACCCCACATATGGCAGGGACAAGTGGTAGTACGAAACAAGTATGGGGGTTACTGGAACAAGACTCGATCTACGGTCGACTCAGGAGGTTTATAAATTCCCTGCATGACATATATAACAAATATATTTCAACCAACAAAGTCACCACTCACTATACCTTACCATGCCATACCGGACATAACCGTCCCGACGGGACCGGCGACAAGCTCACGCCTACCCAAGGCAGAGGCTTTCCCGGATTCCTTTCCGGCATGCATGCAAGGCACATGAGAATGTTTACCATCACAAGTATATACATTTCCAACAACAAGGAGATCACTAATATGCATTCATGCAAATGATCATATCACATGAAATAACGAGCTCTTCGAAAAGAGGTGGTGTTATAAACGTGTCGGCTAACACACCAAAAGTATTATGACGGGGTTCAGAATGCTTGCCTTCAAGGTGTGGAGAGGTGGGGTGCTCTCCAAAACTTTTGATAGTTTTCTCCTCTCTCCAAGAAATCCTATTTTGAAAATATTGGAATTAACACACAAATTCAAAACAGCACAAAAAAGTTGTTTGAATTTTTTTCAAATAAATCTTAAAATAAACTAGACAGAATTATAGAGATGTAGGAAAAAGAATCAATTCATTTGGAGTTATATTTAAAAAGTTATAGCCAGTCAAAGATTTGGTCAAAAATCTGTTTTTAAAATAAAACAGAAAAGAAAACGTTTCGGGCAGAATACGTCTTCAAAAAGGGGAGACGTACTCGGGGCTTTGCGCTTCCACTTAAACACGTGGAGGCGGGGCTGGGTCTCTGACAGTGGGTCCAGGGGGCCCACTGGTCAGGTTTGACCAGTCCATCTCTCCCTCCTCTTCCTCTACCCGAACGCCGGCGAACGGCGGCTCCCCGCGGGGCCCCGAGGGTGGGGATGGATCCGGCACTCCAGGGTGGTCCTCCCGGTGGTCGCCAGACAGGTGGGGATGGAGGGAGCCGCCGGCGGCAAGCTCCTCGGCGGAGGTGGCCTCGAGAGCTTTTGGGGCTTCCGGCTATGGTGGTTCCCGAGCGGGTCTGAGATGTTGGGCGGCTCCGTAGGGTCATGGGGAGGAGGATGGAAGCACATGAGGGGTCTGGGGGCTTTGGCATTGGCCGTATTTTGCCGGAGCGAGGTGGCGGCCGACCCTGCCGGAGTTGGGGAAGAGAGTGGCCCTTGGCCAACTGGGGAGGGGGGAGGCTTCCTACGGCTCGAGTGAGGCTGCTGATGAGCCTAGGCAGGATCGAGAGGGCTTTATATAGCCCGGCGAGGTCGGTTCCCGTGGCCGCGGATAAGCTTGCCGACGAACCGCCTCGCTGTAGCTAGGGCGTCGTGGTGGCGACGAGCGCTAGAGGACGACTTGCGGACAAGCTTGCGAAGCTCCAGGGGGCAGGTGGCGAGCGGGGAAGGCTCGGGCGGCGCTGACCTGAGCAGGGCTGTCGGGCGGCCGTGGCAGCTAGTCCTTGGCTTGCCGGAGACGTGGTGAGGGTCTGCTTAGCGCATTGTGGTGAGGGGGGGGGAGCGTGTGGCGCGGCTCTGCAGAGCGGTGGCAAACCAGGGGCGGCGTCGGCTCGGCGCAACACGTGCAATCTGCGTGCTCTTTCTGCCCGCCGAACGCGCGGGGCGTGCTCGACGAAATGGCATGGCCTGCTAGGCGGCTTGGTTGGAGCTGGGGATTAGCAGGTCTAGTCTAGGGGTAGCTGGGATGCTAGTGGACATGCCTGTTGGGTCAAAGGATCAGTTCCACAATGCAAACCAGAACTCATGCCAAATCTGTCCATGCACTCCGGGTGTTTGACAAAATTCCACAGGCACTTAGGCTCTTCTTGGAGTGGCCAAATCTTCTAGATCCTAGTCTCTTTAGATGCACAAGAGGGTGGTGAGGTTAGTTTGTGAAAAGCACAAACTTGATAGTGCAAGTTTTGTAAAACTTCAGTTCTGGACAGGAGGTAAATGGCATCATCACATGAACCAAAAGTATTCCAATGGTTGCATGCTCCTGGACTTAAGGGTTTTGTAGGGTGGTCTACAAGCATGGGAAAGAATCAAGGGCCAAAGAGCAAGCAATAACATGGATACTGTACAAACCATCATGTTGGACCAGAATGAAGATGAGGATGATTCACTCAAATATTTCAAAGAACATTACTGGGCTTTTGCATAAAGTTGAATCATATGCTACTACTAACATCCCATAATTTTGGTGGAGGCTAGAAAGAAGTATTTAAAAGAGTTGTAGTGCAAAATTGCCCATTGGACCAGAGAAGAAAATTGGGTGCAGAGCTCAAAATATTTAGGGAATGAAATATCTTTTTGCATAAAAGTGGTTTGGTGACATCGTAGGACATCCCCAAATTTTGGTGGAATTTTTGACAGAATTTATAAAAGGGTTGTAGTTCAAAAAGGACCATAAAACCATGGGAAACCATTTTTCAATAAAATAAAGATTATGGAGATTATTATATAATTAATTCCTCTGATGAAAAGAAAAGATTTTTTTTCTTTAGAGGATAAACAAGTCCAAATATAATCTGGAAAGTTTTACTAGGGTTGAAAACTCCACAACTTAGGGAAAAGAGAGGCTCAAATCAAGAATAAATCCAGAAAATAAAATTTAATTTCCTAGCAAAATTTTAATTAATAAAACAAGGTTAAAATTTTGGGTGTTACAACACTACCCCCTTAATAAAAAATCTCGTCCTCGAGATTTGTTAAGGGTTATCTTGAAAATATCATTCTGTTAGCTGAAACCAAAAGGTTTATTCATAGCACAAACTTTGCGTTGTCGACGTTGGTCTATGGCAGCTACGCTTGGGATAAAAAAATGCAATCGCACATCAACAAACTCATGCATGGCTATATCAAAAATAGGGTGCACAGCAAACAGTATTTAATTGCGGCGTCAGATCACACCGTTACAAGGCGAGGACCTACTAAGACTGCTTGCTCGGGTGACTCAGTCTACCTCGTTAATATCTAATCGGGCTTGCCTTGCGGACGTCGGGGTTTCTCCACGGTTCTCACCGCCAGTATTAGCTGGAGGTTGTTGAGGGACTGCAGGGTCGGGGTAGCTATGATGACCATCACGAGGATTGTTGGCCACAATCCCGCTGGAGTGTGTTCCCAAAAGGCGACGAAGCACTTCTGGGGTCATCAAGGCATTTTGGTCGATGGCTGGGGCGGACCTCAAGGACTCGATTGGTTGTCCGAACAGTACGACGGGGTTGTCGGCGTCGGGCTCATCTTCTCTTCTTGCCGGGGCTCGGCGAATCAGCTCTCCACGAGCTGCGATCAGATCAATGGTGATTTGATCGAATAGTCCTTCTAGTGCATTTACATAGCGCACCAGATGCAACAATGCAGGATCCGTCTCGTGATCTCCGTTGGCAACTTGGGGTGGTCTACCATACCCTTCACGGCTGGGGTAGTAGCAGAACGAGCGACAATTAACTCTGGGCGACAAATGCCAAAGTTGAACTATAGCTTCTCGAGCAGCTAGTTGGATGGCTTGTGGCTCAAAGGAAGTTGTCCTTCCGGTGAACCTGTAGGGGCGTTCTGGCGATAGACCCCTACCATAGACGTGCACCGTGGCCCAGAATTGACGGCTTTCACTGCTCACGGACCATTGGTACACTACATATTCGGGAGGCTCTTCTAATGCAAAGGCACAGCGGGTGAGGTTTGCGAGCACGGTCACAAAACCTCCAAGGTTGGTTGCTGTGGTCTCATTGTGTACGACGGGGCCAGGCATTATAACTTGGTTTGAGGAAGAGGCCGGGCTGTGCTGTGTTGAGGCTAGCGTGCCCTTTTATAGAAAAAAGGGAACAGAGTCTTACTTCGCACACTTGCGAATGAGACAATATAGGCGTCGGTCACTGGCGCGTGATCGACAGGCTAGGTTGATAGGTTGGGCACCGACTACCAAAAGTGTCGGGGTCACTGTGTGGCTATCTTGCATGAGAAGCTTGGCTGGGTTTTGGTTAAGGTCTGGTGGTTTGGCTTACCTAGGTTTATTGACCCGGCTAAGATAGGATTAGCCAATGGTCAGCCTGGCTCTGATACCAAGTTTGTGGCGACCGGTTTTCCGGGTATTAATTTCGAGAAAATGGCCGTTGTGCTCACCAGCCCTGGATTACTGTTAGCTGATGAGGCACCAACTTGATACTGAAATTCCAAGCAAAATACAAAATATGTGGTACAAGACCATTACAGTGCTGTGAGTACAACAAATGGTTTCTAGTGGTTGATGGCGGAAGCGGTTTGTGGATCATCAGTGTCTATGGGACTCCATTTCCCACAGGAACATCTGACGAGGTTAACTCCTATCTTCGCGAGGCTGCTATCACCATTGCTTAGGTTCCGGGGTTGTCATTGCAACGCTCCTCTCCATGCACGAAATCTGGCCAAGACAATAGCCAGGGACAAGCCAGTGAGTACTTTGAATGTACTCGCAAACATTAAGAACACGGGTATAATATAAAAGATAAACATGCACGAAATATTCTATGATCACATTATCGGTCATAAAATAAAATCTACGATGCAAGCAAACAGGTTATTTATATGTAACAAGAATATGAAATGGCAGAGGAGGAAATAAAATGCACCATTCGGATGTGCAGCGGCGTCTCGAAATGATGGTAAATAACAAGCATGCCTCGATCAAGGCGTCGAGCAGCGCCACATAAAGGGCTTATACGGGAAGTAAATAACAAGTAATGCCACAGTCGGGCGTCTGAGCGACACCACATAAAGGGATTATAAGGGAAATAAATAACAAGTAAGGCCACAGTCGGGCATCTGAGCGACACCACATAAAGGGCTTATAAGGTAAAATAAATAACAAGCATGCCACAGTCGGGCGTCTCAGCGACACCACATAAAGGGCTTTTAAAGTAAAATAAATAACAAGCATGCCATAGTCGGGCATCTCAGCGACACCGCATACAGGGCTTATGAAGCAAATACATTCATAGTGAATATCAAGGAGGTAGAACCGTCCCAGGGATACTCAATAAATCAAGTAACGGCTATAGTTAGTCCATGATAAAAATAATCATAATCATCATAATCAACACAAGTCACAAATCATGATCCATGTTCTGGTTTAGCAGTTTCTCCTCCGAAGACCGACACTAGGACCGACACTTGACCTGACCCAGACTGTAGTCCTTAACCATGGACACGGCTATTCGAATAGGTTTAATATCTTTGCAGAGGGTGTACTCTTTACCCACGAGTAACAGATTTCTTTAGTCCATCAGACTAATTCCGTCTCGGTCTTTTAGTCAAAAACACGCTGACTTGCACACACCAGTTTAACTCACGGTGTGCGAATCACCCACGACACTGTAAAGCAAAACTCTAAGTGGGAGGCTACAACCTCGGCGTAGCATGGGATCACAAAATTTATACTGCAGCAAAACTAGGGGAGCTACCCTTGGCTACAACCAAACACCCATGCCCCGGGTCGATGGCATGCCTACCAGATGCCTCCGGTATCTTCCATCATGGCCTCTCTGTATGGTGTGTGCTAGGAAAGGGGTTGACAACTTACTGAACCGCAACCCACGTATGGCAGGGACAAGTGGTAGTACGAAACAAGTATGGGGGTTACTGGAACAAGACTCGATCTACGGTCGACTCAGGAGGTTTATAAATTCCCTGCATGACATATATAACAAATATATTTCAACCAACAAAGTCACCACTCACTATACCTTACCATGCCATACCGGACATAACCGTCCCAACGGGACCGGCGACAAGCTCACGCCTACCCAAGGCAGAGGCTTTCCCGGATTCCTTTCCGGCATGCATGCAAGGCACATGAGAATGTTTACCATCACAAGTATATACATTTCCAACAACAAGGAGATCACTAATATGCATTCATGCAAATGATCATATCACATGAAATAACGAGCTCTTCGAAAAGAGGTGGTGTTATAAACATGTCGGCTAACACACCAAAAGTATTATGCCGGGGTTCAGAATGCTTGCCTTCAAGGTGTGTAGAGGTGGGGTGCTCTCCAAAACTTTTGAAAGTTTTCTCCTCTCTCCAACAAATACTATTTTGAAAATATTGAAATTAACACACAAATTCAAAACAGCACAAAAAATTTGTTTGAATTTTTTTCAAATAAATCTTAAAATAAACTAGACAGAATTTTAGAGATGTAGGAAAAAGAATCAATTCATTTGGAGTTATATTTAAAAGTTATAGCCAACAAAGATTTGGTCAAAATGTTTTTTAAAATAAAACAGAAAAGAAAACGTTTGGGCAGAATCGTCTTGAAAAGGGAGACGTACTGGGGTTTTGCGCTCCACTTAAACACGTGGAGGCGGGCTGGAGTCTCGACAAGGGTCCAGAGGACCACTGGTCAGGTTTGACCAGTCCATCTCTCCCTCCTCTTCCTCTGCCCGAACGGCGGCGAGGCAACGACGATCAACACCGGCGAATGGCGGCTCCCCGCGGGGCCCCGAGGGCGGGGATGGATCCACCACTCCAGGGTGGTCCTCCCGGTGGTCGCCAGACAGGTGGGGATGGAAGGAGCCGGCGGCGGCGAGCTCCTCGGCGGAGGTGGCCTCGGGAGCTTTTGGGGCTTCCGGCTATGGTGGTTCCCGAGCGGGTCTGAGATGTTGGGCGGCTCCGTAGGGTCATGGGGAGGAGGATGGAAGCACAGGAGGGGTCTGGGGGCTTTGGCATTCGCCGTATTTTGCCGGAGCGAGGTGGCGGCCGACCTGCGGAGTTGGGAAGAGAGGCCCTTGGCCAATCGGGAGGGGGAGGCTTCCTACGGCTCGAGTGAGGCTGCTAATGAGCCTAGGCAGGATTGAGAGGGCTTTATATAGCCCGGCAAGGTCGGTTCCCGTGGCCGCGGATAAGCTTGCCGGCGAACCGCCTTGCTGTAGCTAGGGCGTCGTGGCGGCGACGAGCGCTAGAGGACGACTTGCGGATAAGCTTGCGAAGCTCCAGGGGGCAGGTGGCGAGTGGGGAAGGCTCGGGCGGCGCCGACCTGAGCAAGGCTGTCGGGTGGCCGTGGCGGCTAGTCCTTGGCTTGCCGAAGACGTGGTGAGGGTCTGCTTAGCGCGTTGCGGTGAGGGGGGAGCGTGTGGCGCGGCTCTGCAAAGCGGTGGCAAACCACGGGCGACGCTGGCTCAGCGCAAGACGCGTGCAATCTGCGTGCTCTGCTCGCGCCCAGAGCACGCACGGGACGTGCTCGACGAAATGGCATGGCCTGCTAGGCGGCTTGGTTGGAGCTGGGGATTAGCAGGTCTAGTCTAGGGGTAGCTGGGATGCTAGTGGACATGCCTGTTGGGTCAGAGGATCAGTTCCACAATGCAAACCAAAACTCATGCCAAATCTGTCCATGCACTCCAGGTGTTTGGCAAATTGCCACAGGCACTTACGCTCTTCTTGGAGTGGCCAAATCTTCCAGATCCTAGTCTCTTTAGATGCACAAGAGGGTGGTGAGGTTAGTTTGTGAAAGGCACAAACTTGTTAGTGCAAGTTTTGTAAAACTTCAGTTCTGGACAGGAGGTAAATGGCATCATCACATGAACCAAAAGTATTCCAATGGTTGCATGCTCCTGGACTTAAGGGTTTTGTAGGGTGGTCTACAAGCAGGGGAAAGAATCAAGGGCCAAAGAGCAAGCAATAACATGGATGCTGTACAAACCATCATGTTGGACCAGAATGAAGATGAGGATGATTCACTCAAATCTTTCAAAGAACATTACTGGGATTTTGCATAAAGTTGAATCATATGCTACTACTAACATCCCATAATTTTGGTGGAGGCTAGAAAGAAGTATTTAAAAGAGTTGTAGTGCAAAATTGCCCACTGGACCTGAGAAGAAAATTGGGTGTAGAGCTCTGAAAGTGCGTTATATCGACTAGAGGGGGGGTGAATAGGCGATTTTTATGAATTCTTCACTGAGGAATTTGCCGGTGAGGAAATTCCTTAGCGAAGAACTACATGCAGCGGAATAAGTACTCAGAAGTAAGCATAACAGAATACACGCATAGTCATCATGATGAAATGAAGACAATCACAGAGTACAGAAAGCGTAATCACAGCATAACACAAGATGAAGACAAAGCGATCAAGAAATTGAACGAGGAAATTGAGAAAGTCTTGATCAAAGTCTTCAAACACAGATATGAACAAACACTCAACACAATGAATGAGGAAATGAAAGGGTTGAGGAAATAGAACCAGTTAGGTTGGTGAAGACAATGATTTGGTAGACCAGTTCCAACTGCTGTCTTAGTTGTACGTCTGGTTGGAGCAGCTGAGTATTTAAACTCGAGGACACACAGTCCCGGACATCCAGTCACTGAGCACGCAGCTCAGACACCAAGTCCTCACCGATTCTCCTTGAATTAAGGTCACATGACCTCGTCCAATCACTGTGGTAAGTCTTGAGCGACTTCCAAACCTTCACAGACTTGGTCACTCGGCGATCCACAATTCCTCTTGGATGCTCTAGACCATGACGCCTAACCGTCTGGAAGAAGCACAGTCTTCAAAGGTAACAAGCGTCGGATCCACGCAGGATCAATTTCTTCAGTGATGCTCAATCACTTTGGGTTTGTAGGGGTTTGGTTTTTGGGTTTTTCCTCACTCGATGATTTTCTCTCAAAGTCCTCGGAGGATGGGTTGCTCTCAAATGACAAGTGTCAAGATCTCTCGGAGCAGCCAACCAGCTAGTGATTGTAGGGGGCGGCTATTTATAGCCTAGGGAGCAGCCCGACATGATAAGACATAAATGCCCTTCAATGATATGACCGTTAGGTGGATAAGATATATTGGGACAGCTGGCGCGCAGCCCAGCAACGGTCGGAAATTTGAATATCAAATTCCTCGGGGCTATCATGTTCCTCATTGTGTAGGTAATCCGATGGCGAATTCCTAACTCCTCGGTCGAATAAATTCTCAATGACTAGAAGAGCTTCGTCTCATCATCAAGAAATTGACTGAATCTGTATGAGATTTCAAAGGCTTCACTCGAAGGGATTGGTAGGTGTAGGATTTTGAGTTGAGCATCACATGGAAATTTTTCCTTAGTATTTCCTCGACCCCTTTAACGATGCGGTGTTTCCTATGACTCAAGAAAGAGAAAATGAAACTACGAAAACAAAAGTCTTCACGCTTCATGTTCCTCAAATGAATACCAAGTCTTCAAGGTCACACCAATTTCTTCACTTTCAAAGTCTTGAAAAGTCTTGAATATCAAAGTCTTGATTGAAGAACTTCATTTTAGGGTCGACTTTCTCAGTAAATATCAAACTCCTCATAGACTTATAGACCTGTGTACACCCATAAACACATTAGTTTCTTAACCTATAAGTCTTCAATACACCAAAATCACTAAGGGGCACTAGATGCACTTACAATCTCCCCCTTTTTGGTGATTGATGACAATATAGGTTAAGTTTTCAACGGGGATAAACATATGAATTGTAAATACTGATAATGAGGAATTTGATTGCAAGATATAGAAGAACTCCCCCTGAAGATGTGCATAGTGAGGAATTTGCATTTGAGGCAATGCACATTTGAAGAATTGAATCATGGAGATCTCCCCCTATATCTTGTAATTCATACACGCATTTGACATATAATATGAAGAATTTGAAATGCATGATGAAATATGGTGCTTGATGTTATTCAGAGTATGCAAAATAACGCATCAAGAGTATCAGAGCTCAAATCGATTTGCTATGAAGATTTTCAAGGAGCTCACGAGAATCAGAGCATAGTGCAAGAGCATAATGCATCAAAAGTATCAAAGCACCATCGGGTTTAAGATTACAACTCGATCCAATAAAAAGTTTCAGAAGAACGAGAGTTGTAACTTAACAAGAATAAATTACTGTATATAGGCAATAAACTAGACCCGCTTGAAGACTAACTCAAATTTCTCCCCCTTTGTCATCAAATGACCAAAAGGATCGGCCGAGGACTAACGCTCTGAAGAATTTCAAGTTGAAGACGGAGCGCCATCATTGTTGGGGTTGTTTGTTGAAGTAGGACCAGCCGCGTGTCTTCCAAGTCTTCATTTTCATCGATGTCGCGAGATGAAGAATAGGAGCTGGCCACCAAGGAAGGAACTTTGACCTTCTTGAATTTCTTCGAGGAGGTGCGACCAGTCAAATTCTTCCTTGAGTCCCATTGACGTCGGTTCTTCTTCACTTTGTAGACACGTGAAAGAATAGCCCAGTGCGTTTGAAGGTTTCATGGAGGTAGTAGTGGTTTTCTTCTGCATTGTGTGTTGAGGTCATGTTGTGAAGAAAAGTACCAAACCGACGTTTGACCCATTTATGATTACGATCAACCTTCCGATGAAGACGAGGAGTAACTCACGATCGATCATCACCACAGGTGCGATAGCTTGAGGACTTTGCTTGACCGAGGTATTTGCGGCGAGTCATGTGTGGCGAGTCATCATTGGTGGAGTAGGATGCTGCTTGCTAAACTGTCCATCAATGGACGAATGCCTTCATCGATCACAGCAGTAGCCTTGCCCTTGTCATCATCGAGGTAAATGTCCGTTTGAGGACTTCAATCGGAGGCAAGTAGCTGCGGTGGTTCAAAGTGTCGACCTTGTAATTGAGTGAAGACCTTGTCCTGATGAGTCTCATAATCCAAGGCGCATAAGGCTTCAGCTCAAATGGTGACATAGCAATGTTTGCCAGAGTCCTCATGAAGAAATCATGGAAGTTGACGGGAACGCCATGGATGATATTGAAAAGCATATTCTTCATGATGCCAACGACTTCTTCATCGTTCGAGTCGTGGCCTTTGATAGGACTCATTGTCTTCTTCAGAATCCGATAGACAGTCCGAGGCACATATAATAATTCCTTGACGAGGAATTTGGTTCTTGGGGCCTGCCTTGGCTTCAAAGGCTTCATCAGCACTTGCATATAGTGATTTGAAAGTTCGGTTCGTCGTGAATCTGACGTGCACCATCAAGTGGAGGATCGAGTGGTAGGGCACGAAGCAATTCATTTGTTGGTGCCTTGTAGTGAGTATTTTCACCATCCAATCTAAGACCCATGAGTTCACGTCTTGGCGTATCCGGTGATGTGCAGCGTTGCATAAAATCAAGAATTAGTTCTTCATTCCATCCACGAGATATCGGCAGAAATTTAGAAGTCCTGCGTCGTGAAGAACACCGAGGACTGGCTCAAAGCTCAGGCAGCGACTCCATATCCACATGAGGAATATGAGCATGATCGAAGATTTTATCCTTGTTGAAGAGCACCGAGGAATAGAAGTTGGCTTGGCCGGCAGTCGAAACGCCTCTTCCTAATGCGGCGAGAATCATATGGATTATAGTCGGTGAAGAACACGTGCTCGGCAAAGAAATCTTCAGCCTTGAACTTTTGCTTGCTTGAAAACGGGTTCTTTTGCTTGGGCAGAGGGGGTGTCGATGAGTTGCATCACCACCTCAGAATCGCAAGTTTAGGTTCTTCAGCCGAGGAATTTCTTGTTCCTCAACAGATGCGATCGAGGATCAGCAGAGCAGTTTCATCAAAGACTAGTGGCTGGAATTTCTTCATGCACGTAACCAGGGGTTGAGTTTCTTGAGTCCACTTGGACTGTTTGTGTAGGGGCCGAGGAATCTGTTGGAGCAGGGTGAAGAGAGGAGTATTAGGATGCTGACTTTCCCAAAAGTCATCATTGATCACCGGTGTGGTGCATCCAATATCCACATCTTCATCTTCAATTTCCTCAACACCAGCCTCTTCAGCTGTGAACTGAGGCATAGGTGAGGAAATGACTGGGGTTGAAGGGATTGCATCCACTTCAATTTCTTCATCGATCTGCTCTGTCGAAGCAGCAAAATGATGTTCTTCATCAGATCCTATTGGGATCTCATAGTCTTCTCCAAAAGGAACAACGTCCTTTGATGGTATGGAGGAAATTGGAACAGCATCAATTGGATTTTCGTATGAGCTGGTCATAGGCCTCATTTTCTTCGCAGCCGAAAAATCTGATGCAGCTGATGCTTTCCTTTTCTTCACATCAGCTTGTTCTGCAGCCTTGGTTTTCTTCAGATCAGAGGCAGATGGAAGAATTGGAGTTGGAGTTGGCGCAGGAGGAGCCGAGGAATGTGGTTCGATTTCTTGGCAATCGATGCAGCTTGCCTGTCTTGAGCAGTTTCTTGAGCGCACCACTAGTGGGTGCCACAGCAATTTCTTCAGCGGCTGGAATGGGATCATCAGCCCGAACTAGCATTTACATCAATGGTTGAACGTCATCGCCGGTCTGGCATGTTCTTCATCGGTTGGGAGGCTTCACTGAGGAATTTCATGTTGCAGGGGCTGCATCATTTGTGAATTTCTTCGTCAGGTTCACAAATCTGACCTTGGCTCCTTGCCAATCAGCATAATATGAATTGAAGTTTTTGCTGAGGTCTTGAATTTCAGTCTGAACCTTGAGAAGCTCCTCAGGTGTCATCTTGACAACTTTTTTCTTCAGGAACTTCTCCTTCTGTATTGAGCCTTTTGATTTCCTTGCCTTCTCAAACTTCCATTTTCTTTAGCTATGAAGTGAGTCAACATATGACTTTGTCCAGTGTCGATGAAGGTCGGGCATAGGGGTATTGGGATCCTTGTGCGAGAGATCAATATAGTCGAGGATTTTCTTGGATCAACAGCGAGGCACAAATGTGCCTTTGGCTCTAGCGGCCTTTTCTTGACGGTCTCGATGATTTCCGCAAGTTCATCATCGATGCCTCATCATCGAAGGCACATGGAATGCAACCTGTTTCTTCCTTGGGCTAGGCCGAGGACCTCGTCCACTGTTGCTTTGGTCTTCACCGAGTCGGGCGA
Source organism: Aegilops longissima (assembly GCA_021605205.1). NCBI lineage: Eukaryota > Viridiplantae > Streptophyta > Magnoliopsida > Poales > Poaceae > Aegilops > Aegilops longissima. The sequence goes on from CM038678.1 coordinate 119,126,605, forward strand.
TTGAAGAAATGGGAGCTGCCGAGGAACTTGCGTAAACGCTTTGAGGCAATTGAGAAGCCAGCAGTCCTTTGACATGTAGCTAGGTGCACAGGCCCAAGGTTTTGACGGAGCTGTTGAGGACTTTGGTGGAGCAGCAGAGTGTGAGGAATTTGCTTGGAGGGTGCTCTTTGAGGAACTTGGCCGTGAGGGCGCAGATGGTGAAGCACTTGGCTTATGAGCAGGCTTCTTTTGCATGGATTTCCTCGGTTTGACCGAGACCTCTGTGGCAGTAGCAGGGCAGAATCTTCATTCAATTTCTTCACTGCCTCCTTTGCTTGCTTAGCCAATTTTGCTTGGCGTTTAGCCCATTCATCAGGAAAGTCCTCACCTCGTTTGATGCTTGTGGGATCAGCTACTTGGCCAGGTGCCAAAGGAGCTCTTGGGCATGGAGGATTAAGAGCGAATTTCTTCATGTACTTAGGAGTTACATATCTGTATTCCCTCCATTCCCGTGCCCATCTCCGTTCAATCTTCTGAATACGCACCTTGCGTTGATTTTTGTTTTCTTCATCCGGTGTGCAGTAGTCAGCATAGATTTCCTCAGGGATTTCAAACGCAGTCATAACCTCGGGTTTGTTTCCTCCTTTCAGTGGCTTCTTACTATCTGCCATGTTCTTCAGTTGAGGAATTTGAACAATTGAGTTCTCTGAAGAAGTATGCAGTTTTTCTTCGAGGAACGCTGCAAATGTGTTAAGTTGATGAGAACCTAGGGATTCAGCAGCGGACATGTGTACCTGTGAACAGAGTATAGTTGCAAGGAATTTGGAGAGGTCATATGCGTTCTCAGAAGGTTTTTCAAAAAGAACATGTTTTGAGGATTTTGACCAGATGAGCCTTGAGGAATTTCACTAAGCGTTCTTTGTCTTAGGTTCCAGAGTTGTATAGATCGAGGATCCACACAATTGAGGAATCTTGAAGAAAATCATTGCTTAGAGAAACGAATCAAGAGATTTGAGGTGTTCATATGTGTGAAGATTTGAAGAATAAACACCTTTGAAGATTTTCAAGAAGATTTGAGAATCAAAGCGAGTAATAAAAGTAACTTTTAATTACCCGAAGTGAAGAACACGACGAACTGAGAAGAACAGTTGGGAAGTTCGTCCGTTCAGATCTTCCACGCCCTAACTTGGCGGAGGAAGACAGCTACGGCGGCGGCGGAGTGAGGATTTCCGCGGTCGGCGCGAGTACGTCGGCGACGAGGTCGAGGCAGTGAAGCTTTTCCTCACCGGCGACGATGGAGTAGCGGCGGCGCTAGGGTTTTAGGAGCTTGAGCGGGAGAGAGATGTCGAGAAGAGTAAAAGAGGAAGGGAAGAGGGGTATTTATAGACACGGTGAAAAACGGATCGCCCGAAGATTTAGGATGAACATGCCCCTGACCATTTCCCTTCTCACGACATGTGTCACCCACGTACTGTGTAGTGGAGATCGTGTACGATCGTGGGTGAATAGAATAATGCATCGTGGGATGCGGAACGGTTTGAGCGGCAAAAACGAAGGTTTGGATAAGATCAGTTTTAAAGTTCCGTTGCAATTTCTTCAGCTGTCAAGGACACAGTGAAGATTTTGAACGAGTTTCAACTAGAACGCACATGAAGAATTTGTGAATGGATTGGGTTGAGTATAGCATAGAGGGGGAAGGGTCCGATCACATTCACTTAGCAGAAAAAGCGACTTGAAGAAATAGCCATAAGTGAATCTTTGTAGAGGACATAAACCCATATATGTATATAGCCAATGAAGAAAGACGGCGGAAACAGTGAAGATTTTGCAAAGTTGAAGAATTTGAAAACTGAAGAATTTCAAAACTGAGGAAAAACTCAAATTGAAGATTTTCAACTTTGGTGGTGGCGTGACCCACCAGATAAGAATGATGATTTCAGACACCGCGTACAATTGTCGTGGGTTCGAGAATCAAATTCTTCATTAATTTCTTCACACTAAGAGTGTTATTCTTCATTGATTGAGGAAAAACGTTTCTTCATGTGTTGCACATCTAAGTCATCAATTTTGCATAAGTGTTAGGGTGTGTGCCTTTTTCAGAGAACGTTCGAAGATTCTAAGATATTTAGCTCACACCGCAACTTGCTAAATCTCTTCTCATCCAAGGGCTTAGTGAAGATATCAGCTAGCTGTTCTTCAGTATTTACATGCTCGATGGAGATGTCGCCCTTCAACACATGATCACGAAGAAAATGATGACGAATTTGAATGTGCTTTGTCTTCGAGTGCTGAACTGGGTTGTGAGCAATCTTGATGGCACTCTCATTGTCACAATAGAGAGGCACATTCTTCACGTTGATGCCGTAGTCCTTGAGAGTTTGCTTTATCCATAGCATTTGAGCACAACACGAGCCAGCAGCAATGTATTCAGCTTCCATGATGAAGCGGTGATACGCAGATTCTGTTTCTTCGAGGACCAACAGACCAAAGATCGTCCGAGGAAATGACAAGTACCAGATGTTGACTTGCGGTCCACACAATCACCAGCATAGTCAGAGTCAGAATATCCAATGAGATCAAAAGTAGAGCCCTTGGGGTACCATAATCCTAGTGTTGGTGTGTGAGCTAGATATCGAAGAATATGCTTCACAGCCTTATGGTGTGATTCCTTCGGTGTAGCTTGAAATCGGGCACACATGCAAACACTAAGCATTATATCTGCCCTAGATGCACATAAGTACAATAAAGAACCAATCATGGAGCGGTATACCTTGTGATCAAATTCAATACCATTTTCATCAGTGCATAGATGGCCATTTGTGGGCATAGGAATTTTGACACCTTTGCAATCTTGCATGCCAATTTCTTGAGGACATCTTTGAGGTATTTCTCCGAGATATGAATATGCCATTGTGTTGTTGATTTAATTTGAAGACCTAAGAAGAATTTCAACTCTCCCATCATAGACATTTGATATTCTTCACTCATCATGTAGGCAAATTCATCACTATAACGTTGGTCAGTACAACCAAAGATAATATCATCAACACATATTTGGCACACAAAAAGTTCACCATCATAAGATTTAGTAAAGAGAGTAGGATCGAGTGAACCGGGTGTGAAGCCATTCTTCACAAAGAATTCCTTCAATGTATCATACCACGCCCGAGGGGCTTGCTTGAGGCCATAGAGGGCCTTATTGAGTCTGAAGACTTTGTCAGGATTCTTTGGATCTTCAAAACCTGGGGGTTGAGCAACATATACTTCTTCCTCAAGCTTACCATTGAGGAATGCACTTTTCACATCCATTTGATATAGAGTGATATTGTGATGGTTAGCATAGGCGAGTAATATGCGAATAGACTCAAGTCTAGCAACAGGTGCAAAAGTTTCATCGAAATCAATTCCTTCAACCTGCGTGTAGCCTTGAGCTACTAGTCGTGCCTTATTCCTCACCACAAGACCATTTTCATCTTGCTTGTTGCGATAGATCCACTTTGTGCCAATGATATTATGCTTGCGAGGATCTGGGCGTTTGACCAGTTCCCAGACATTGTTGAGCTCGAATGATGTAATTCTTCTTGCATGGCCTGAATCCACTCGGCTCCGAAATGCTTCATCTACCTTAGTGGGCTCTGTGATAGAGACAAAAGCATAGTGCCCACAAAAGTTAGATAAATGTGAAGCTTTTGAGCGTGTGAGAGGACTGGCGCTTTAATGTCATCGATGATCTTCTCCACTTGCACTTCTTTTGCAACGCGAGGATGAGCTGGTTGTCGTCGAGGAATTTGATCATTTTCCTCAAGACCATTTTCTTCACATTATCTTCAGTGCATCACTCGACGTTCTTGGCACAGACAGAATGAATTCTTCAGCAGTTTCTTGAAGAGGAATGACATCCTCGGTTGCCTTGAACCTGATAGAATCCTCGGTGCTGGTTCGCCTAACACATAAGGTAGGTGCTCTCTTTGCGAGCCATTAGTTTCATCGAACCGCACATCTACAAAGTCAACAATCTTGTGTAGAGTGATGTTGAAGACTCAGAGGTGTGCGAGTCCTTTCCGTAACCAAGCATAAAACCTTCATGTGCTTTCGGTGCAAATTTAGAGTTGTGATGAGGATCTCTAATCCAGCATTTAGCAATCAAGACTTTGAAATAACTTACATTAGGTTTCTTGTCGTTGAGGAGTTCATAGGCAGTCTTCTTGAAGAATTTGTGAAGATATACTGTTGATGACGTGGCACGCAGTGTCAATTGCTTCAATCCAAAACGACTAGGCGTTTTGTATTCATCAAGCATAGTGCGAGCCATCTCGACCGAGTTCTGTTCTTGCGCTCCACGACGCCATTTTGCTTTGAGGAGTATAAGGAGCAGATAACTCATGAGTAATACCAAGTTCATCAAGATAGTCATCAAGACCGAATTCTTGAACTCAGTTCCATTGTCACTCGATGTGCTTGATCTTCACACCAAAGTTAGTTGAAGCCCTCGAGGAAAATCGTTTGAAGACTTCCTGCACTTGATTTTGTAAGTAACAATGTGTACCCATGTGTAGCGAGAGTAATCATCAACAATAACAAAGCCATATAGAGATGCATCATTAACGACAGATGAATAATGATTGGGACCAAAAAGGTCCATGTGAAGCAATTCGAAGGGACGAGTAGTGGTCATGATAGTCTTCGCTGGATGCTTGGCCTTGGTCATTTTTCCAGCTACACAGGCTCCGCATAAGTGATCCTTGAGGAATTTGACATTCTCAATGCCAATGACATGCTTCTTCTTTGCAAGCGTGTGCAAATTCCTCATGCCTGCGTGACCAAGTCGCCGATGCCATAGCCAGCCTTCTGAAGCTTTTGCAAGTAGACACACGGCTGGTTGTGGTCCTGTGGAGAAGTCAACAATATACAAGTCTCCTCTCCTAAAGCCTTCGAAGACTTTGGAATTGTCGACTTCCATAATCACAACACAACGATATTTGCCAAAGATAACAACCATATCAAGATCACAAAGCATTGAGACTGACATGAGGTTGTATCCTAAGGACTCAACAAGCATGACTTTGTCCATGTGCATGTCCTTAGAGATAGCAACCTTACCAAGACCCAATACCTGACTTTTGCCTTTGTCAGCAAAGATGATATGCTTCAGATGTGACGGTGATAAGGGAGCATCCATCAATAGATTCTTATCACCAGCATGTGATTTGTACATCCACTATCGAGAACCCACTCAGTGGCTTTGGGTTGATTATCCTGCAGATGAATTAGTACAACTTACGATCTCATATACTTCATCAGTGAAGAATATGATATCAATTTCATCAGACGAATTTCATCAGTTAGTATTAACAGATAAGTAGTATGAGGACGTGTGAGATGAAGATTCATTTCATCATGATTAGCCTGCGTCCTTTCAGGCAATTTGTCGGGCCCCAAAGAAATTCTTCAGACGTTAAGGCACGCCCGAGACCTGACCTGCAGAAGAGATTAGTTCTTTTCTTCACCACCCACATCTCAAGGGGTGGCAAAGAGTTCATCACTCTGCGAGCACCATATGAGAATGGTGGCATAGAAGCCAAACCATTTTGTTTCACATAAGAGGGTTAGGGTAAGCATATGAATAAGCGAGAAATTCTTCGAGGACTTATGAACATATTGGTTTGAAGAATAATGCACATATTCATAGCCCTTAGCTCTACCATGCGAAACAGAGTCGTTAGCACGATGATAATCATATGAGGACTTTGATCCTTTTGAGGAATTTGATCCACGTGAGGAATTTGGTCCGTATGAGGACTTGGATCCATATGAAGAATTTGGTCCATATGAAGAATTTGATCTGGGGTTCCTATTCTTCACTGGTGGTGTCATGAGGACATTCGCCTGAAGACTTTCAAGGCACTTCTTGGGAATCCAGATTTTCTTCATAGGGGAACCGTTCCTGCAGTTAGTGCCAACATATCTAGCAAATACTTCACCATTCTGATTCTTGAACAGTTTATAGTTGAGTCAAATGACTCATCGGAAGAATGAGGAGATTCACATGTAAAGCCAGATAAGTTAGATGGATCAATCTGGAGGTCCCTTTGCAGCAACCCATGAGGTTTTGGGATACTGCTCAAAGCTTCCAATATGTTCCATCAAGATTGAGTTTCCTCTCAAAGGCAATACCCTCTTTCCTAGGGTTCCTATTGAGGATCTGCTTTTAAGCACATCACAAAGAGTCTGATGCCCTTTGAGGCTTTTGTACATGCTGTCATGTACAATTCCTTCAACCCTGCATCGTCAAGGATACTAGCAATGTCCTCAGATGAGGAATTAGTGATAGCAGAGGCAGGTGAAGAATTTGTAACAGTTGAAGCATTTGAACATTCAGGTGAAGAATTAGCAGATTCACGTTCAATGCACTTTAAGCATGGAGGAACAAATTCTTCTTGAGAAGCGCTGATTTGTCTAGCAAGTAATGAATCGCGCTCCTTCTGAAGATCTTCATAACTCACTCTTAGCTTCTCAAGATCTTGCTTTCTTTGAAGAAATTCATAAGAAAGTTTCTCATGATCAGATAAGAGAGTGTTATGATGACCTTGAAGGCTGTCAAGCCTAGACTGAAGTCTCTGAAGATTTTCAGTCAGGGCTTTAGTGCGATCCCATTTTTCACCCAACATATCATCACTTTTGTCTAGCATGTTTTGAACCTTTTCAAAAACCCTTTGTTGTTTTATAGCAATCTTAGCAAGTTTAGAGTAGCTGGGCTTGAGATCCTCATCGATTCATTTTCACTAGATTCAGAGGAGGTGAAATTGAGACCTTGGCACCTTTTGCCATGAAGCAATAGGTGGGAGTGTAGTCATCATTATCTTCATCGGGCTTGTCGGTGGAGTGAGTTTCTTCAATGTTGAAGATGGACTTGCTAATGAAGCGATGCAAGAGCCGACTAGCCACACCAGATTCGGATTCTTCAGACTCCTCCTCTTCCTCATGTTCCTCAGATTCAGCTTCAGAGTCCATTTCCTTGCCAATGAATGCCCGAGCCTTTTTGGAGCTGCTCTTCTTGTGAGAAGAAAGCTTTGAGGATTTTGATGATGAAGATTTCGATGATTTCTTCTTCTTCTTTGCGTCATCAGAACTGTAATCCTTGTGTTTCTTCTTCTTTAATTCCTTTTCCCACTGAGGACAATCTTGGATGTAGTGACCAGGTTTCTTGCATTTGTGACAAAGTCTTCTCTTATAGTCACTAGATGAGGAATCACTTCTTCTTGAGGATTTTCCAAAGTGACCACGTCTTGAGAATTTCTGGAATTTCTTCACGAGCAGTGCTAGCTCCTGGCCTAATTCTTGAGATCTCCAAGGCTACTACCGAGTCTTCACACTCAGATTCGGACACAGCCTTGGCCTTCGTGGCACGTGTTTTCCATAGCCGAACCATAGAGATCTCTCTTTTGACAAGTGGAACTCGTGAGTATTTAGCCTTCGAGGATATCGGCGGATCAAGAGACTTGTAGTCAGCTCGTTCTTGTATCATCGGTGCCAGAGTATCAAATGAGGAATCAAGCGATCTTAACAATTTCTTCACCACCTCATGGTCGGTGATGTCAGTGGCGCCAAGTGCTTGAAGCTCATTTGAGATGTCAGTGAGGCGATCGAAGGGTTGTTGAACATTTTCATTGTCGAGTCTTTTGGAGCGGTTGAAGAGATTCCGAAGAACATCAACTCGAGAGTCACACTGAGTTGAGACACCTTCATTTACTTTGGACAGCCTGTCCCAGATGAGCTTGGCAGATTCCAAAGCACTCACTCTTCCATATTGACCTTTGCACAGATGGCCACATATGATATTCTTCGCTTGAGAATCGAGTTGCTTGAATCTCTTCACATCAGCAGCATTCAGAGAAGGTGTGACTGAGGGAACACCATTTTCCACAACATACCAGAGATCGTTGTCAATTGCTTCAAGATGCATTCGCATCTTGTTCTTCCAATAAGGGGTAGTCCGTCCCATTGAAGGTAGGACACCTGCCGAGACCTTGATCATACCTGCGGTCGACATAACTAAAACTCCGGTGGTTAAACTAAAATCACACGTAACAAGGGAGTACCTTGCTCGATACCAATTGAAAGTGCGTTATATCGACTAGAGGGGGGTGAATAGGCGATTTTATGAATTCTTCATCGAGGAATTTGCGGTGAGGAAATTCCTTAGCGAAGAACTACGTCAGCGGAATAAGTACTCGAAGTAAGCATAACAGAATACATGCATAGTCATCATGATGAAATGAAGACAATCACAGAGTACAGAAAGCGTAATCACAGGATAACACAAGATGAAGACAAACAGACTGAAAAAATTGAACTGAGGAAATTGAGAAAGTCTTCAGTCAAAGTCTTCAAACACAGATATGAACAAACACTCAACACAAGAATGAGGAAATGAAAGGGTTGAGTAAATAGAACCAGATTAGGTTGGTGAAGACAATGATTTGGTAGACCAGTTCCAACTGCTGTTTCAGGTTATGCGTCGGTTGGAGCGGCTGAGTATTTAAACTCGAGGACACACAATCCTCGACACCCAATCACCGAAAGCACGCAGCTCAGACACCAAGTCCTCACCGTATTCTCCTTGAACTAAGGTCACAGACCTCGTCCCAATCACTCGTGGTAAGTCTTCGAGCGACTTCCAAACCTTCACAGACTTGGTCACTCGGCGATCCACAATTCCTCTTGGATGCTCTAGACCATGACGCCTAACCGTCTGGAAGAAGCACAATCTTCAAAGGTAACAAGCGCCGGATCCACGCAGGATCAATTTCTTCATGATGCTCAATCACTTTGGGTTTGTAGGGTTTGGTTTTGGGTTTTCCTCACTCGATGATTTTCTCTCAAAGTCCTCGGAGGATGGGTTGCTCTCAAATGACAAGTGTCAAGATCTCTCGAGCAGCCAACCAGCTAGTGGTTGTAGGGGCGGCTATTTATAGCCTAGGAGCAGCCCGACATGATAAGACATAAATTCCCTTCAATGATATGACCGTTAGGTGGATAAGATATATTGGGACAGTGGCGCGCAAACTCCAAGAACGGTCGGAAATTTGAATATCAAATTCCTCGTGGCTATCATGTTCCTCATCGTAGGTAATCCGTGACTGGCGAATTCCTAACTCCTCGGTCCGAACAAATTCTCAATGACTAGAAGAGCTTCGTCTCACATCAAGAAATTGACTGAACTGTATGAGATTTCCAAAGGCTTCACTCAAGGGATTGGTAGGTGTAGGATTTTGAGTTGAGCATCACATGGAAATTTTTCCTTAGTATTTCCTTGACCCCTTTAACAAAGACGGTGTTTCCTATGACTCAATAAAGAGAAAATGAAACTACGAAAACAAAAGTCTTCACGCTTCATGTTCCTCAAATGAATACCAAGTCTTCAAGGTCACACCAATTTCTTCACTTTCAAAGTCTTCGAAAGTCTTCGAATATCAAAGTCTTCATTGAAGAACTTCATTTTAGGGTCGACTTTCTCTCAGAAATATCAAACTCCTCATAGACTTATAGACCTGTGTACACTCATAAACACATTAGTTTCTTAACCTATAAGTCTTCAATACACCAAAATCACTAAGGGGCACTAGATGCACTTACAAGCTCAAAATGTTTAGGGAATGAAATATCATTTTGCATAAAAGTGGTTTGGTGACATCATAGGACATCCCCAAATTTTGGTGGAATTTTTGAAAGAATTTATAAAAGTGTTGTAGTTCAAAAAGGACCATAAAACCATGGGAAGCCATTTTTCAATAAAATAAAGATTATGGAGATTATTATATAATTAATTCCTCTGATGAAAAGAAAAGAATTTTTTTTCTTTAGAGGATAAACAAGTCCAAATATAATCTGGAAAGTTTTTACTAGGGTTGAAAACTCCACAACTTAGGGGAAAAGAGAGGCTCTGAAATCAAGAATAAATCCAGAAAAATAAAAATTTAATTTCCTAGAAAAATTTTAATTAATAAAACAAGGTTAAAATTTTGGGGTGTTACAACACTACCCCCCTTAAGAAAAAATCTCGTCCTCGAGATTTGTTAAGGGTTGTACTGAAAATATCATTCCTGTTAGCTGAAACGAAAAAGGTTTATTCATAGCACAAACTTTGCGTTGTCGACGTTGGTCTATGGCAGCTACGCTTGGGATAAAAAAATGCAATCGCACATCAACAAACTCATGCATGGCTATATCAAAAATAGGGGTGCACAGGCAAACAGTATTTAATTACGGCGATACAGGATCACACCGTTACAAGGCGAGGACCTACTAAGACTCGGTACTGCTCGGGTGACTCAGTCGACCTCGTTAATATCTAATCGGGCTTGCCTTGCAGACGTCGGGGTTTCTCCACGGTTCTCACCGCCAGGATTAGCTGGAGGGGGTTGAGGGACTGCAGGGTCGGGGTAGCTATGATGACCATCACGAGGATTGTTGGCCACAATCCCGCTGGAGTGTGTTCCCAAAAGGCGACGAAGCACTTCTGGGGTCATCAAGGCATTTTGGTCGATGGCTGGGGCAAACCTCAAGGACTCGATTGGTTGTCTGAACAGTACGACGGGGTTGTCGTCGCCGGGCTCATCTTCTCTTCTTGCCGGGGCTCGGCGAATCAGCTCTCCATGAGCTGCGATCAGATCAACGGTGATTTGATCGAATAGTCCTACTAGTGCATTTACATAGCGCACCAGATGCAACAATGCAGGATCCGTCTCATGATCTTCGTTGGCAACTTGGGGTGGTCTACCATACCCTTCACGGCTGGGGTAGTAGCAGAACAAGCGACAATTAACTCTGGGCGACAAATGCCGAAGTTGAACTATAGCTTCTCGAGCAGCTAGTTGGATGGCTTGTGGCTCAAAGGAAGTTGTCCTTCCGGTGAACCTGTAGGGGCGTTCTGGCGATAGACCCCTACCATAGACATTCACCGTGGCCCAGAATTGACGGCTTTCACCGCTCACGGACCATTGGTACACTACATATTCGGGAGGCTCTTCTAATGCAAAGGCACGGTGGGTGAGGTTTGCGAGCACGGTCACAAAACCTCCAAGGTTGGTTGCTGTGGTCTCATTGTGTACGACGGGGCCAGGCATTATAACTTGGTTTGAGGAAGAGGCCGGGTTGTGCTGTGTTGAGGCTAGCGTGCCCTTTTTATAGAAAAAAGGGAACGGAGTCTTACTTCGCACACTTGCGAATGAGACAATATAGGCGTCGGTCACTGGCGCGTGATCGACAGGCTAGGTTGATAGGTTGGGCACCGACTGCCAAAAGTGTCGGGGTCACTGTGTGGCTATCTTGCATGAGAAGCTTGGCTGGGTTTTGGTTAAGGTCTGGTGGTTTGGCTTACCTAGGTTTATTGACCCGGCTAAGATAGGATTAGCCAATGGTCAGCCTGGCTCTGATACCAAGTTTGTGGCGACCGGTTTTCCGGGTATTAATTTCCAGAAAATGGCCGTTGTGCTCACCAGCCCCAGGATTACTGTTAGCTGATGAGGCACCAACTTGATACAGAAATTCCAAGCAAAATACAAAATATGTGGTACAAGACCATTCTGGTCTGTGAGTACAACAAATGGTTTCTAGTGGTTGATGGCGGAAGCGGTTTGTGGATCATCAGTGTCTATGGGACTCCATTTCCCACAGGAATAGCTGACCAGGTTAACTCCTATCTTCGCGAGGCTGCTATCACCATTGCTTAGGTTCCGGGGCTGTCATCGCAACGCTCCTCTCCATGCACGAAATCTGGCCAAGACAATAGCCAGGGACAAGCCAGTGAGTACTTTGAATGTACTCGCAAACATTAAGAACACGGGTATAATATAAAAGATAAACATGCACGGAAATATTCTATGATCACATTGTCAGTCATAAAATAAAATCTCTGATGCAAGCAAACAGGTTATTTATATGTAACAAGAATATGAAATGGCAGAGGAGGAAATAAAATGCACCATTCGGATGTCTGAAGCGACGTCTCGAAATGATGGTAAATAACAAGCATGCCTCAGTCGGGCGTCTGAGCGACGCCACATAAAGGGCTTATACGGGAAGTAAATAACAAGTAATGCCACAGTCGGGCGTCTGAGCGACACCACATAAAGGGCTTATAAGGGAAATAAATAACAAGTAAGGCCACAGTCGGGCGTCTGAGTGACACCACATAAAGGGCTTATAAGGTAAAATAAATAACAAGCATGCCACAGTCGGGCGTCTCAGCGACACCACATAAAGGGCTTTTAAAGTAAAATAAATAACAAGCATGCCATAGTCGGGCGTCTCAGCGACACCGCATACAGGCCTTATGAAGCAAATACATTCATAGTGAATATCCAGGAGGTAGAACCGTCCCAGGGATACTCAATAAATCAAGTAACGGCTATAGTTAGTCCATGATAAAAATAATCATAATCATCATAATCAATACAAGTCACAAATCATGATCCTTGTTCTGGTTTAGCAGTTTCTCCTCCGAAGACCGACACTAGGACCGACTCTTGACCTGACCCAGACTGTAGTCCTTAACCATGGACACGACTATTCGAATAGGTTTAATATCTCTGCAGAGGGTGTACTCTTTACCCACGAGTAACGGATTTCTTTAGTCCATCGACTAATTCCGCTTCACGGTCTTTCGTCAAAAACACGCTGACTTGCACACACCAGTTTAACTCACCGTGTCCGGAATCACCCACGACACACCGTAAAGCAAAACTCTAAGTGGGAGGCTACAACCTCGACGTAGCATGGGATCACAAAATTTATACAGCACAAAAACTAGGGGAGCTACCCTTCGCTACAACCAAACACCCATGCCCCGGGTCGATGGCATGCCTACCAGATGCCTCCCAGTATCTTCCATCATGGCCTCTCCATGCGGTGTGTGCTAGGAAAGGGTTGACAACTTCTCGAACCGCACCCACGTATGGCAGGGACAAGTGGTAGTCTGAAACAAGTATGGGGTTTATCGAACAAGACTCGATCTACTACCGACTCAGAGGTTTATAAATTCCTGCATGACATATATAACAAATATATTTCAACCAACAAAGTCACCACTCACTATACCTTACCATGCCATAACGGACATAACCGTCCCGACGGGACCGGGCGACAAGCTCACGCCTACCCAAGGCGAGGCTTTCCGGATTCCTTTCCGGCATGCATGCAAGGCACATGAGAATGTTTACCATCACAAGTATATACATTTCCAACAACAAGGAGATCACTAATATGCATTCATGCAAATGATCATATCACATGAAATAACGAGCTCTTCGAAAAGAGGTGGTGTTATAAACGTGTCGGCTAACACACCAAAAGTATTATGCCGGGGTTCAGAATGCTTGCCTTCAAGGTGTGGAGAGGTGGGGTGCTCTCCAAAACTTTTGAAAGTTTTCTCCTCTCTCCAACAAATCCTATTTTGAAAATATTGGAATTAACACACAAATTCAAAACAGCACAAAAAAGTTGTTTGAAATTTTTTCAAATAAATCTTAAAATAAACTAGACATAATTTTAGAGATGTAGGAAAAAGAATCATTCATTTGGAGTTATATTTAAAAAGTTATAGCCAGTCAAAGATTTGGTCAAAATCTGTTTTTAAAATAAAACAGAAAAGAAAACGTTTGGGCGAATACGTCTTGAAAAGGGAGACGACTGGGTTTTGCGCTTCCACTTAAACACGTGGAGGCGGGCTGGGTCTCGACAGTGGGTCAGGGGCCCACCGTCAGTTTGACCAGTCCATCTCTCCCTCCTCTTCCTCTGCCCGAACGACGGCGAGTCAACGACGATCAACGCCGGCGAACGGAGGCTCCCCGCGGGGCCCCGAGGGCGGGGATGGATCCACCACTCCAGGGTGGTCCTCCCGGTGGTCGCCAGACAGGTGGGGATGGAGGGAGCCGCCGGCGGCGAGCTCCTCGGCGGAGGTGGCCTCGGGAGCTTTTGGGGCTTCCAGCTATGGTGGTTCCCAAGCGGGTCTGAGATGTTGGGCGGCTCCGTAGGGTCATGGGGAGGAGGATGGAAGCACAGGAGGGGTCTGGGGGCTTTGGCATTGGCCGTATTTTGCCTGAGCGAGGTGGCGGCCGACCCTGCCGGAGTTGGGGAAGAGAGTGGCCCTTGGCCAACTGGGGAGGGGGGAGGCTTCCTACGGCTCGAGTGAGGCTGCTGATGAGCCTAGGCAGGATCGAGAGGGCTTTATATAGCCCGGCGAGGTCGGTTCTCGTGGCCGCGGATAAGCTTGCCGGCGAACCGCCTCGCTGTAGCTAGGGCGTCATGGCGGCGATGAGCGCTAGAGGACGACTTGCGGATAAGCTTGCGAAGCTCCACGGGGCAGGTGGCGAGCGGGGAAGGTTCGGGCGGCGCAGAGCTGAGCAGGGCTGTCGGGCGGCCGTGGCGGCTAGTCCTTGGCTTGCCGGAGACGTGGTGAGGGTCTGCTTGGCGCGTTGCGGTGAGGGGGGGGAGCGTGTGGCGCGGCTCTGCAGAGCGGTGGCAAACCAGGGGGCGACGCGTCGGCTCGGGCGCGGCATGTGCAATACGCGTGCTCTGCTCGCGCCCAGAGCACGCACGGGACGTGCTCGATGAAATGCCATGGCCTGCTAGGCGGCTTGGTTGGAGCTGGGGATTAGCAGGTCTAGTCTAGGGGTAGCTGGATGCTAGTGGACATGCCTGTTGGGTCAGAGGATCAGTTCCACAATGCAAACCAAAACTCATGCCAAATCTGTCCATGCACTCCAGGTGTTTGGCAAATTGCCACAGGCACTTACGCTCTTCTTGGAGTGGCCAAATCTTCCAGATCCTAGTCTCTTTAGATGCACAAGAGGGTGGTGAGGTTAGTTTGTGAAAGGCACAAACTTGTTAGTGCAAGTTTTGTAAAACTTCAGTTCTGGACAGGAGGTAAATGGCATCATCACATGAACCAAAAGTATTCCAATGGTTGCATGCTCCTCGACTTAAGGGTTTTGTAGGGTGGTCTACAAGCGGGGGAAAGAATCAAGGGCCAAAGAGCAAGCAATAACATGGATGCTGTACAAACCATCATGTTGGACCGTAATGAAGATGAGGATGATTCACTCAAATCTTTCAAAGAACATTACCGGGCTTTTGCATAAAGTTGAATCATATGCTACTACTAACATCCCATAATTTTGGTGGAGGCTAGAAAGAAGTATTTAAAAGAGTTGTAGTGCAAAATTGCCCACTCGGACCTGAGAAGAAAATTGGGTGTAGAGCTCGAAAGTGCGTTATATTGACTAGAGGGGGGTGAATAGGCGATTTTATGAATTAAATCCTTGGAATTTGCGGTGAGGAAATTCCTTAGCGAAGAACTACGTGCAGCGGAATAAGTACTCGAAGTAAGCATAACAAAATACACGCATAGTCATCATGATGAAATGAAGACAATCACAGAGTACGAAAAGCGTAATCACGGATAACACAAGATGAAGACAAACAGTCAAGAAATTGAACTGAGGAAATTGAGAAAGTCTTCATCAAAGTCTTCAAACACAGATATGAACAAACACTCAACACAGTAATGAGGAAATGAAAGGGTTGAGGAAATAGAACCAGTTAGGTTGGTGAAGACAATGATTTGGTAGACCAGTTCCAACTGCTGTATCAAGGGAAAACTCCACAACTTAGGGGAAAAGAGAGGCTCTGAAATCAAGAATAAACCCAGAAAAATAAAAATTTAATTTCCTAGCAAAATTTTAATTAATAAAACAAGGTTAAAATTTTGGGGTGTTACACCAAAACAATTGAAATATTGGAGGAAAAATGTTAAAATCATTTGTTGGATTTTATTTGAGTTTATTTGGATTTTATTTGCATTAGAAAAATTGCATGTTTTCAAAATTGCATTTTAGGGCCAAGAAAATGTTCATCTCGTTCTAAATATTTCATTTAGACGGTGAAAATTTGTTTTGGCATTTTTAGATTTTTATTTTATTTTATAGAACTTATTTTCTGTCGTCGGAATTATTAAAAAAACATCGGCACCGATCGGGCCGAAACTCACTGGCCGCCCAAACCCCCGCCGCCGCCTCCTTCAAGCGTCACTTGCCGCCGACTCGGACGAGGAGTCCAGCTAGGACTCCTCATTGCCGCTGCGCCTTGCCCCCTCCTCCAAGACGCCACCCCCCTCTTTATAAGCCGCTTATCCGCCGCCCCAAACCACCGCCACCACCGCAGTCGCCGCCGCCTCCCGACCCGCCGCCGCCGCCGCCTTTCGCCGCCACCCGCCACCCACGCCGCTCATTGTCAAGACGGACCTCACTGAGCCTCGTTGGAGCCGAGCCGCCCGCCGCCCGATTTTCTCGAGAAAACTGTTTGCTTTTTTAGAAAACCCTAGTTTTCGTTTTTAAATAGATTGGTTTTCTCGGTTTGTTTATTTAGCGGCGTTAAACCGTCTGCTCGCTTTAACGAACGCGTTCTTCGTTAGGTTCGGATAACGAACGCTCGCTCGTTAGTCATTCATCAGTTTTTTTTTTTCTCGGATTTATTCCGTGATTTTTCGATCGCGATTTCGATCCGATCTTAGTTTCGCTTATCTTTTCGCTCGTTAGTCGGAAGCAGGCGATTCAAGCGCCTAGATCTTCGTCTCGAGACCCTCTTTCTGTCTAGACAACTTAAACAAGATTTTGATACTGTAAAACTAGATGATACCCCACGCGTTGCTGCGGGAATTTATAATATAACTTATCAAGTATAAAATTAGAAATATATGAGAATGATACTCTCCTGACATAGCAAACCTACCAACAAATGAGGGTGCCTGCACATTACAGTGAGGAAGTATGTAAATGAGTGTTGCATTTAAACACACATGACAACAACTTAGAACTAATTAAAATTTATGGTTATTCGAAAGAAATATGGATTAAAAACTCTCAATGTCATATGTATGGGTGCCTTGATCTAATGCATTGCACATTTGCATAGTAGAAAGTCACTTGGCAAAAGATGCTTGTTTGTAACCCATTATAAAAATGATGATTGCAAAATCTTCCAGCTCCTTTTTTCTTAAATACATTCCTGAAGCAAATATAGTAGTGAAAGTACTTATATGATCCTGAGCTCCAGTGATCCCCACAAATGTAATTTCATCATGAAAATTTGCATGCATGTAGACAAAACATCAAGTTTCTTGCCAAAATAATTCAGATTTTCTTGAAATTTTTACCTTTTTTGGATTTTACTATTCATCCAAGACCACTGGAGCTCGGGATAACATACTCCACCTCATGTATAATTCATAGCTTTAGTCTACGACTTCCCTAAAATAGGCTATCAATCATATGAAAAAAATAAGAAGACACACCACGATTTCATAGCAGAGCAGTTTGGATTTCCGATCACCCTTGGGAACAATTCAAATAGGAAGATCTCTTGAAAGAGTAAAGATTATTACATCCGGTAACAAATTAATGGCTTTGCCAATGCCTTCGATGTAGCCTGCATAGCAAGCCAAAGAAACAGTATAAATGGGACATGAACGATTTGATTGTCCCCAAAACAATGAAGAACATATACGATTAATATCTTATCTAATAAAAAATGGGATCAAGCCAATGTTATAGACGCCTTCAAATGAAATGATACATCAAAGTAGCGACAAAAGCAGAACATGTTTGGAATCTTAGCCAGCTAATGCAATTCCATTTATAGAAATGAGCAATCAATAAGTGTCTGTGCAGTTTTGCTGCAAGTACCTACACACATGCAGCCTTGCAAAAGCACACATCCTGTCCTGAGGGTTTCCATTGTGGCGAACACTTGAGGTAGACATAAATAAGCAATCTTTGGTGGCCTGAAAAGCGTAAGACACACTCGTACATTTCTATTAGCAATATTAAATGTGATGAAACAAATTGATGAAGCAAATATGTCTAAAGTCGATGCCAGTAGCAATAAACAATTAAGAGAATGAATAGCAAGAAATATAAACCACCAGAGTGCAAATGAGATATGAAAATGAAAAAATCTTATAAATTTGACGTACCTTTCTTAACTATACTGTTGTCAGAGACATCTGAAATGTAAATCCTGTGGTTAGTAAACTGATTTCATGCATGTGTATGCTAAGAAAGGCATTATTCATTATGTATCTCCGTCCATTATTTAATCAACACGATTCATAATGCTCATCCAGGACAACTCGAGGAGAAGATATGCATGTGTACCACTCCGTACAACAAAAGGCTTGATTAACTAAGACATGGGAGAAGGGATTGATAGATGTAGCATATCCAAGAAAGGACATAATTGATGCAATCTTGACTAATGCAAATTCAGATGAACAACACGCTACTGCCCCAGACTAAAATACAGAGAGCCAATGTAAGCCATGTTTAAGAAAAACCTAGCAATTTTTTATAGAAAAAACCAGATCAGTCCAGACCGAAACAATATGGTTTCTGACCATTGTAGTCAGACATACACTTTGTGTTGCCGCGGTGGAGTTAGAACTGACATCCAATCTACTATCTGAGAAAAACTGCCACCGCAGATCCTTCTCACCTGCTTCTATTTGCAAAGTTATTTCACGGAATCCTCGACACAGCAAAATCTTGGTCTTGACGCGATAGGGATAAGCTGCTGCATAGAGGGGAGGCGATGCGACGGAGGGCTCCCGGCTAAGGGCCTCGTCCGGTGTCTGCGTCTGAGGCCGTCAACGTGGGGAGGGGTCGGAGGGAAGGCACGGCTCGGCTGCGCGGGGATGACTTGCAGGCCATGCGAGGAGGCAGGGGGTTGTCAGCAATCTGTAACTTCCCGAGGTCACCCTGTTGGATACCACAGAAACTGGGGCCCCGACGGGGATGGCCGCACCCACCATGTCTGGTGCGTCTGATGCCTCCGCTGCTAGGATGACCGGGGGCAAAGGGACAGCAGGAGGGAGCATCTATGAACACCGGGGTGGGGAGGCTGGCAGCCAGATTTTAGCGTAGAAGATAAAGAGAGGCGTGGAATCAGGGAAATCGGTGGGGAGAGTAATTGAGGTGCCATATCGCTTGGACTTTCTCAACTTCTGAAAATAAAAGGCCCACGACTGAATAGTTTTCTCAAGTCAAAAATTGAGAAATAGGCTAGTGGGAATGCTGACATGGCACAATGATGACGTGGAGGGCTGCATGGTAAGAGAATTAGGTGTAGTGGGGATCAACTATTTAGGTATTATAGATTTGACCTTAGTTCAGATTAGTAAATGGATCTTGTTTCTTTCGCCGTTTGAGTTTCGTTGTTCCGTTTGGTTTGATTCTTTTTGCGAACCAGAGTTCTTAAGTTGAACTTTTTGGTCAGCCTCGTCTATATGAGTTTCGCTTGTGCATCTTTGCTTGTGGCTTATGTATGTTATTTTTTGCTTGCGATAGAATTCCCGGAGTGCGAAGCGTGTTACTACGAGTCTCTAGGATTCGCGGATCGTCAGCAAGGCAAGTAACACATTGATCATACTCTTTTCATACCCAGTTTTTATGCATTAGTTCCTATCCTCAAACATTGCATGGTTAGGATGTCTTTAACTTGTGGGTTGGGAAGTAGTTGTTGAGGTAGAACCTATTGCCCTGTTACTATCAAACCCTTGGGAGTTACTTCTACGTGTTGCTTATATTGCTATGCTATGCTCGTAGACGTGGTTGGGTTTGAGTGAATCCATGACAGATGTGAGATTGCTAATTAATGGTTCAACTTAAGGTGGCAACTTAAAATTAACATCTGGGTGGATTGAGGCACCTGGGGAACCCAGTGTTGTCTGTTTTATTTTATGGAAATCCCGGAGTACCCGTGTGATCTTCCTATGGACCGCCACCCAGGCTTAAAGGGAACTGAGATGATTCATGCTAGAAACTTCCGTGCGCAGCCACAAGCTACTATGGGCTCTATCATAGTTGAGTAGGTTACGTGAAGCTCTTGAAGAGGTAGATCAGCAGGTAGTGGGTTTTGTAGGTTTGGTATGGTCTACCCGGAGTAGAGAGTTAATGTTTCTGAAAGACCGTGTCTCGATCATCCGTTTCTCAAACACCATGCAGTGCGAGAAATCAACGGAGGTGATCGAGTCGTGTGGGGAAAAGTGCGTAAACCTCTGCAGAGTATACAATCTAATCATGGTTAGCCGTGTCCCCGGTTATGGACAATGTTGAGTATCTAGTACTTGTGTTATCACATGTATCTCATCACTCTTAATTAATATTGTTGGGTTGTTAACTATTTTAATTGGGATTGAGTTGGGGTTATACCTTCTCAATGTTTCAACCACCATGATAGTTAAACTAAAAACTATTCCTTTGTTGTAGGAAAAAATGGCTTTTTCGCAAAACTATAACCATAGAGCTTTCCACCAGCCAAATATGCATGTAGTGATAGCATTATTTTGTTCTTGCTCTACTGTGTTATATTGCCAGCATATTCCATGTGCTGACCCGTTCTCGGGCTGCAACGTATTATGTTGCAGACTTTCAGACGAGGAGTAAGGTTCGTTAGGCCGTTGCCGTGCAGCTCAGCTATGCCGTTGGAGTTGATGGACTCACTTTATCTTCCAAGCCTTCCACTGTTATCGCATTAGATGGCCTTAAGCCATATTATTGTAATAAGTTCTCTTTTGAGACATTCGATGTAATAAGTGTGTGATTGCTACTCTGTTATAAATCCTTCGAGTAATTGTGTGTGTCAAGATTCTTGATCCAGGATGACACTGAAGCACAAAGACTTGACCATCTGAGGCCGGGTCGCTACAAGATGGTATCAGAGCACACGCTGAGTGTAGGGCACGACCACTAAGATAAACCATAGGTCACTCTTTACTCATTTCTGACTCCTCTCCATTTTTCCACTCTTTAGGATGACGGAGATGAAGAAGAAGTTTGCACAACCGGATGAAGACACACCTTTTGGACGCCACTTGAAGGAAGTCACTAGGTACTTGAACATTGCAATACCAAGCTTCACCGGGACGTACAGTGCCACCTTACCAGAAGAGGAATGCTGGATGATTCAAGTACAAGTTCCAGGAAGGACGTTCTCGCCAACTTCTAAACCCATAGAATTTTCTTTCGAAGCACCCACCTGGAGTCTAGGCAAGAGCATGGCAGCTCACATTACCATGGGACGTATTGGAGAAGTCTACAACAGGGAGCTTAAGGACACCACCTATCAAATATGTGGACGCCGAGACGAGCAATGGGAAGTAATCAGCACCAAGAAGGATAGATCCATTGCAGCTTTCATCCAGGAGCTAAACCAGCACATTCGACGTCAGGAGAACTAGATGTGCGCAGACATGATGGAGTTGAAGAAGGCGAAGACTAGGATCATCGAGCTAGAGGAAGAACTCAAGTTTACACGCGACGGATATGAGGAAGAAATCAAGACACTACTGGAGAAGAATGACGACCTGGTTAAGAAGATCAGAGTATTCATGGCAAGACCAGCACCGGAAGAAGAAGATGATGACCCCACTTGCCCGGACAACTACATCATCATCGACGACACCGATTCCGATCCAAGTGATGATGACTACAAATACGAAGCTGGAGCAGACATCATGGAGTCTTCCACCGATCAAAAATTTCTAGATGACCACCATATATTAGTAGTATTTCCCCCATGTATGTAGTAGTAGTTGAGCACTTATGCGATAGTTCTAGACCGTTTGTATGCCCTTGCTTGATTGATTGAGTGAAATGATTGTGTTTTCCTCATGTGCATATGGGTAGTGTTTTCCCGTTAGACCTTTTTCTATTCTAATCTCTTCCATCTAAACCCATCAGATGCCTCCGAGACGTGACACCGGTTTTGCTTTCCCACGGAGCTCACCCAGTTGATCCAGCAGTAGAATGCCTTGATGCAATTGCTAGTTCAGAACCAGGCAACAACAACAACAACAACAACAACAACAACAACAACAACAACAACAACAACAACAACAACAACAATAACCCGCCGCCAGTGGACAACCTAGCCCGTTTTCTGAGGTTACAGCCGCCGGTGTTTTCCAGTAGCACCGAGCCAATAGTTGCTGATGATTGGCTACGCCGTATCGGAAGGGAGTTAACCACCGCAGGATGCACATATGCTGAGAAGGTGCGCTTTGCCGCACATCAATTGGATGGACCAGCAGCCTCATGGTGGGAGAATTACACGGCTACTTTTCCTATAGCCAATGTTACTTGGGACCAGTTTCAGCAAGCTTTTCGCAGAGCCCATGTCTCAACGGGAGCCATGCAGATGAAGAAGCGCGAGTTTCACAACTTACGCCAGGGAACCGTCTTCGTGGCTCAAGATCGTGGATGAGTTTAGCAAGTTATCACGCTATGCCCCGATGATGTGGCCACGATGCCGCAAGCGTGAGAAGTTTATGGAAGGGCTGAATGATGAGATGAGCATGCAGTTGATGGTGGCAACTTTCAACAACTACCAGGAGTTGGTAGACAAGGCCCTTATGATTGAAGGGAAGCAGCAGCAGATTGAGAGCCGAAAGAGGAAGTATGGACAAGGGAAGTATAACTCAGGAGCTCAGCAGAAGCCTCGCTTAACCCCGAACACGGGAGGACTAGTACATAACCATGGAGGTTACAACCACACTGGAGGAGGATCGCATAACCACAATGGTGCCAAGAACGGAAATGGGAACGGAGTTAATAACAACCAGAACCGCTCCAACCCAGCTACACCCGCCAAAAGAGACCTAAGTCAAGTTACTTGCTTTAAGTGCGGGAAGACAGGGCACTATGCCAATGATTGCCCCGAAGGAAGGAATGGAAATGGAAATGGGAGCGCTGGGAAGAAGCCTAAACCATTCAACAAAGGACAAGTGAACCAAATTAACGTGGAGGAGGTTGAAGAGCAGCCGGACGCGGTAATAGGTAAGTTTTTGGTTAAGTCATTTACCGCTCTTGTTCTTTTCGATACTGGTGCATCGCATTCATACATATCAAGGGGATTTGTGGATAAGTTTAAGCTACCAACCCAAACCCTTAGGACCCCTCTTTTAGTAAGCTCGCCTGGAGCAGAGTACATGGCTAGCCGATGGTGCAACCAGATATCCCTGACCATTGGCACACATGTTTTTCCGTCTGACCTAATTATCTTGGAGTCGCAAGGATTGGATGTGATATTAGGTATGGACTAGATGTCAAAGTATGGAGGAAGCATTGACTGTGCTAGAAAATCAATTTACCTCACCACCCCGGAAGGAAAAAGGATTAAGTATGTATCTAGGCATGTGCCTAGGAGGAGCCAAGTGAATGCCCTCACGGGAGTTGTTCAGGAGGAAGTTCCTGTAGTAAAGGATTACCCAGATGTTTTCCCAGAGGAGTTACCAGGCATGCCACCGGATCGAGACATCGAGTTTTTGATAGAGCTATTGCCAGGTACAGGGCCAATATCCAAGAGACCCTATCGGATGCCCGCAAATGATCTGGAGGAAATTAAGAAGCAGATCAAGGAGTTATTGGAGAAAGGTTACATTCGAAGGAGTTCATCACCTTGGGGAGCCCCAGTGCTTTTGGTTGATAAGAAGGATAAATCCCTAAGGATGGTTGTTGATTACCGAGCCTTGAATGAAGTAACGATTAAGAACAAGTACCCACTACCGATGATCAATGATCTGTTTGACCAGCTACAAGGAGCCAAGGTGTTTTCGAAGATCGATCTACGATCGGGATACCATCAGTTGAAGATTCGAGAGAAGGATATACCAAAGACAGTGTTCACCACGCGGTATGGATTATACGAGTATACGGTCATGTCATTTGGACTGACTAACGCCCCTGCCTATTTCATGAGCATGATGAACAAGGTGTTCATGGAGTATTTGGACAAGTTTGTTGTGGTGTTTATTGATGATATTATGGTATACTTGAAGAACGAAGAGGAGCACAAGGAGCATTTGCGTTTAGTTCTCGAGAAACTCAGGGAACACCAGTTATATGCCAAATTCAGCAAGTGCGAGTTTTGGTTGAAGGAAGTTGGATTTCTTGGGCATGTTATATCCGGAGAGGGTATAGCAAAGGACCCCAAAGAAGGTTCGATCGATCATCGAATGGTTGGCACCCACTTCAGTTAGCAAGATCCGCAGTTTCCTTGGACTCACAGGGTATTATCGGAGATTCATTGAGAATTTTTAAAAGATTGCTAAGCCAATGACTGAATGACTGAAGAAGGATACTAAGTTTAAGTGGACATAAGATTGCGAGGCAAGTTTTCAGAATTGAAGAAACGTTTGACTACAGCCCCAAAGCTAACACTGCCAGATATACATAAGGAGTTCCAAGTTTATTGCGACGCCTCTCGCTTAGGACTTGGATGTGTGCTTATGCAGGACGGGAGAGTTGTTTCGTATGCCTCACGACAACTAAAACCCCATGAGTTGAACTATGCCACGCATGATTTGGAGATAGCAGCCGTAGTGCATGCATTGAAAACCTGGAGGCATTATCTTATTGGAAATCGTTGTGATGTGTACACGGATCATAAGAGTTTGAAGTACATTTTCACGGAAAAGGAGTTGAACCTTAGGCAGAGAAGATGGTTGGAGCTTATAAAGGATTATGATATGAAGCTACACTATCATCCGGGAAAGGCCAATGTCGTAGAAGACGCTTTGAGCCAGAAAAGTTATGCTAATATCCTTGAAAGTAAGGGATCGCCAAAGGAGTTAGCTGAGAATATCATGGAACTTCGGTTGGAGATTGTTCCAAGAGGTTTCATTGCGACAATGGAGGTTCAGTCGACATTGTTGGACAAGATTCGAGAAGCTCAGAAGAATGACAAAGAGATTGCCGAGATAAAGGAGAAGATGAGCCAAGGAAAGGCCAAAGGTTTTCGTGAGGATGAGCATGACACCTTATGGTTTGAGGACCGAGTTTATGTGCCCAACGACCCAGAGATCAGGAATTTAATACTTCAGGAGGCTCATGACTCACCATACTCGATACACCCCGGAAACACCAAGATGTATTTGGATTTGAAAGAACGTTTCTGGTGGACTGGTATGAAGAAGGATATTGCGGAGTATGTAGCCGTATGTGATGTATGTCAGAGAGTGAAGGCAGAGCATCAGAAGCCAGCAGGACTATTACAGCCTATGTTGATACCCGAATGGAAGTGGGAAAAACCTGGCATGGATTTTATCACCGGATTGCCCAGACCAAAGCAGGATATGATTCAATATGGGTAGTAGTGGATCGCTTGACCAAAGTGGCTCACTTCATCCCAAAGGAAAACAACCTACACAAGTGCGAAGTTGGCCAAGATATATATGTCCGGATAGTATGTCCGCATGGAGTTCCGAGGACCATCGTGTCGAGATAGCAACACAGTTTACTTCAAAGTTTTGGCATCGCCATACACGGACTTTGGGAACAAGATTGGAGTTCAAGACACATTTCACCCGCAGATGGATGGATGACCGAGAGAGTCAACCAGATTCTAGAGGACATGTTGAGAGCCTGTGCGCTTGATTATGGATCTAGTTGGGATGACAATTTGCCTTACGCAGAGTTCTCGTACAACAATAGCTACCAGGCTAGTTTGAAGATGGCACCGTTCGAAGCTCTGTATGGACGCAGATGCAGAACACCGCTAATGTGGGATGAGGTAGGAGACCGACAGCTGTTTGGACCAGACTTGATCAAGGAGTCTGAAGAGAAGGTTAAACTGATCCGTGATAGACTGAAGATTGCTCAGTCCAGGCAGAAGAGTTATGCAGACACGTAACACAAGGAGGTAACCTATGAAATTGGAGATAGAGCATATCTGCGAGTATTACCCTTGCGATGAGTGAAACGTTTTGGAGTTAAGGGAAAATTAGCTCCGAGATTTGTAGGACCGTATCGTGTTTTGGAATGGATGGGAGAAGTTGTTTACAAGCTGTAATTACTAGAAGGATTGTCAGGAGTTCATGATGTGTTCCACGTCTCACAATTGAAGAAGTGTCATGCTGAGATGGCCGATATACCCTTAAGAGATACAGTACCCCTGGAGGCAATTCAGTTGGACAGTAATTTGACTTATGAGGAGATGCCAGTGAAGATTCTTGACTTTGCCAGCCGAGTCACCAGCAGCAAGGTTATTAAGTTTTGCAAAGTTCAGTGGAGCCACCATACCAAGGAGGAAGCCACTTGGGAACGAGAGGATGATATTCGCAAGGACCACCCACACCTATTTTCTAGCCAACCCGAATCTCGAGGACGAGATTCATCTTAAGGGGGGTAGGTTTTGTAACATCCCAAATTTTCAATTTGGAATGTTATACATAGGTCATTCTTGCATAGCATATTTTATTGCATCTTCGTTCCACAATCCTCGAAATCCTCAGCAACTCAAGGACCCTCGGAGAGAGTTGGGGATTTTCCGGGTTTCATATTTGATTTTTATCGAATATTGAAACGAGGATCTTTGATTTTAATTATTTTCTCTCCGAAAAATATTTCATAATAAAAATAAATGAGAGGAGATAATATGACTTCTCCAAAACAATTGAAATATTGGAGGAAAAATGTTAAAATCATTTGTTGGATTTTATTTGAGTTTATTTGGATTTTATTTGCATTAGAAAATTGCACGTTTTCAAAATTGCATTTTATGGCCAAGAAAATGTTCATCTAGTTCTAAATATTTCATTTAGGCGGTGAAAATTTGTTTTGGAATTTTAGATTTTAATTTTATTTTATAGGATTTATTTTACTGTCGTGGAATTATTTAAAAAACTTGAACACCGATCGGGCAGAACCCAGTACTGGCCGCCCAAAGCCCCCGCCCACCTGCCCATACCAAGCCATTGGCCGACGACTTCGACGAGGAGTCCGCCAGACTCCTCATCGCCGCCAGCGCCTGCCCCTCCTCCAAGACGCCGCCCCTCTTTATAAGCCGCCGCGCCGCCCCAAACCACCGCCACCACCGCCGCCGCCGCCTCCCGACCCGCCTCGCCGCCGCCGCCGCTTGCCGCGCCTCGCCCCGCCGCCGAGCGCCACCGCCGCCGTCTTCCGGGCTATCCGCCACCCACGCCGCCTCGCCGCCGCACCGGACCCCCGCCGGAGCCGAGCCGAGGTAGCCGCCCGCCGCCCCGGTTTTTTGAGAAAAACCGTTTCGTTTTTTTTAGAAAACCCTAGTTTTCGTTATTTTAAATAGATCGGTTTTTCTCCGGTTTATTTATTTAGCGATCGTTCACTCGTTCGTTCCTTTTAACTAACGCGTTCTTCGTTTAGGTCCAGATAACGAACGTTCGTTCGTTAGTCTGTTCGTCAGTTTTTCTTTTTCTCGGATTTATTCCGTGATTTTTCTGATCGCGATTTCTGATCCGATCTTAGTTTCTGTTTATCTTTTTGCTCGTTAGTCGGAATCAGGCGATTCAAGCGCCTAGATCTTCGTCTCGAGAGCCTCTTTCTATATAAACAACTTAAACAAGATTTTGATACTGTAAAATTTGACCTTAGTTCAGATTAGTAAACGGATCTTGTTTCTTTCGCCATTTGAGTTTCGTTGTTCCGTTTGGTTTGATTCTTTTTGCGCACCGGAGTTCTTAAGTTGAACTTTCTGGTCAGCCTCGTTTATTTGAGTTTTGCTTGTGCATATTTGCTTGTGGCTTCTGTATGTTATTGTTTGCTTGCGATAGAATTCCTGGAGTGCGAAGCGTGTTACTACGAGTCTCTAGGATTCGCGGATCGTCAGCAAGGCAAGTAACACATTGATCATACTCTTTTCATATCCATTTTTTATGCATTAGTTCCTATCCTCAAACATTGCATGGTTAGGATGTCTTTAACTTGTGGGTTGGGAAGTAGTTGTTGAGGTAGAACCTATTGCCCTGTTACTATCAAACCCTTGGGAGTTACTTCTATGTGTTGCTTATATTGCTATGCTATGCTCGTAGACGTGGTTGGGTTTGAGTGAATCCATGACAGATGTGAGATTGCTAATTAATGGTTCAACTTAAGGTGGCAACTTAAAATTAACATCCTGGTGGATTGAGGCACCGGGGAACCCAGGTGTTATGTTTTATTTTATGGAAATCCGGGGTACCGTGTGATCTTCCTATGGACCGCCATCCGTGCTTAAAGGAACTGAGATGATTCATGCTAGAAACTTCCGTGTGCAGCCACAAGCTACTATGGGCTCTAGCATAGTTGAGTAGGTTACGTGAAGCTCTTGAAGAGGTAGATCAGCAGGTAGTGGGTTTTGTATGTTTGGTATGGTCTACCCGGAGTAGAGAGTTAATGTTTCTGAAAGACCGTGTCTCGGTCATCCGTTTCTCAAACACCATGCAGTGCGAGAAATCAACGGAGGTGATCGAGTCTTGTGGGGAAAAGTGCGTAAACCTCTGTAGAGTGTACAATCGAAGCCGTGTCCCCGGTTATGGACAATGTTGAGTATCTAGTACTTGCGTTATCACATGTATCTCATCACTCTTAATTAATATTGTTGGGTTGTTAACTATTTTAATTGGGATTGAGTTGGGGTTATACCTTCTCTATGTTTCAACCACCATGATAGTTAAACTAATTTTTTTTCCTTTGTTGTAGGGAAAATTGGCTTTTTTCGCAAAACTATAACCATAGAGCTTTCCACCAGCCAAATATGCATGTAGTGATAGCATTATTTTGTTCTTGCTCTACTGTGTTATATTGCCAGCATATTCCATGTGCTGACCCGTTCTCGGGCTGCAACGTATTATGTTACAGACTTTTCAGACGAGGAGTAAGGTTCGTTAGGTCGTTGCCGTGCAGCTCAGCTATGTCGTTGGAGTTGATGGACTCACTTTATCTTCCAAGCCTTCCGTTGTTATCGCATTAGATGGCCTTAAGCCATATTATTGTAATAAGTTCTCTTCTGAGACATTCGATGTAATAAGTGTGTGATTGCTACTCTGTTATAAATCCTTTGAGTAATTGTGTGTGTCAAGATTATCGATCCAGGATGACATTTGAAGCACAGAGACTTGACCATCTGAGGTCGGGTCGCTACATACTCCCTTGCCAAACTCAGGGCAGGGTATACAATAGGTCTGGTACACAGCATGTCATACTTTATAAAACCTACGGCTGAGGCGTAGGGAATGACTTTGAGTCTTACTCAACTTCACACCTTGCAACACAGGGAAAAACTCCTTCTTTGACTGTTCCATTTTGAACTACTTCAAAATTTTGTCAAGGTATGTATTCGTTGAAAAAACTTATCAAGCGTCTTGATTTATCTCTATAGATCTTGATGCCCAATATGTAAGCAGCTTCATCGAGGTCCCTTTTTGAAAAACTCCTTTCAAACACTCCTTTATGCTTTCCAGAAAATACTACATCATTTCTGATCAAAAATATGTCATTCACATATACTTATCAGAAAAGCTGTAGTGCTCCCACTCACTTTCTTGTAAATACAGGCTTCACCGCAAGTCTGTATAAAACTATATGCTTTGATCAACTCATCAAGCGTATATTCCAACTCCGAGATGCCTGCACCAGTCCATAGATGGATAGCTGGAGCTTGCACACTTTGTTAACACCTTTAGGATGAACAAAACTTTCTGGTTGCATCATATACAACTCTTCTTTAATAAATCCATTAAGGACTGCAGTTTTGATATCCTTTTGCCAGATTTCATAAAATGTGCGTGGCAATTGCTAACATGATTCGGACAGACTTTAAGCATCAATACGAGTGAGAACATCTCATCGTAGTCAACACCTTGAACTTGTCGAAAACCTTTTGCGACAAGTCAAGATTTGTAGATAGTAACACTACTATCAGCGTCCATCTTCCTCTTGGAGATCCATAATGGCTTGCCGATTATCGGGCTGGTCCACAAAAGTCCACACTTTGTTCTTATACATGGATCCTATCTCAGATTTCATGGCCTCAAGCCATTTCATGGAATCTGGGCTCATCATCACTTCCTCATAGTTCGTAGGTTCGTCATGGTCAAGTAACATGACCTCCAGAACAGGATTGCCGTACCACTCTGGTGCGGACCTTACTCTGGTTGACCTACGAGGTTCGGTAGTAACTTGATCTGAAGTTCCATGATCATCATCATTAGCTTCCTCACTAATTGGTGTAGGCATCACCGGAACTGATTTCTGTGATGAACTACTTTCCAACTCGAGAGAAGGTACAATTACCTCATCAAGTTCTACTTTCCTCCCACTCACTTCTTTCGAGAGAAACTCTTACTCTAGAAAGGATTCATTCTAAGCAACGAATATCTTGCTTTCAGATATGTGATAGAAGGTCAACGAATATCTTGAGGGAGTCCCGGACTAGGGGGTGTCCGGATAGCCGGACTATCGTCACGGCCAGACTCCAAGACTATGAAGATACAAGATTGAAGACTTCGTCCCGTGTCCTGATGGGACTTTCCTTGGCGTGGAAGGCAAGCTTGGCGATCGGATATGTAGATCTCCTACCATTGTAACCGACTACTGTAACCCTAACCTATCCGGTGTCTATAAAACCGAGGGTTTTAGTCCGTGGGACGAACAACAATCATACCATAGGATAGCTTCTAGGTTTAGCCTCCTTGATCTCGTGGTAGATCTACTCTTGTACTGCCCATATCATCAATATTAATCAAGCATGGTAGGGTATTACCTCCATCGAGAGGGCCCGAACCTGGTAAATAACATCGTGTCCCTTGTCTCTGTTACCATCCGCCTAGACGCACAGTTCGGGACCCCCTACCGAGATCCACGGTTTGACACCGACATTGGTGCTTTCATTGAGAGTTCCTCCGTATGCGTCACCGATAGGCCCGATGGCTCCTTCGATCATCAACAACGACGCGGTCCAGGTGAGACTTTTCTCCCGGACAGATCTTCAGATTCGGCGGCTTTGCTTTGTGGGCCAATTAAGCTGGCCATCCGAGCAGATCGAAGCTACGCCCGCCATCAGGTCAGATTTGGAAGTTTGAACTATCGGCCGATATCCGCGGAGACTTGATCTTGACGGATCCGAGCCGCAGCCAAGCGCGCCAAGACCGTCTCGATGGGCATGATCTAGCTCTGCAGCGAACAATGCCACTGGAGGCCGCACCAGCATCCGCTCCGACCCTTAATCCGGAGCCGGATTCCCCGATCGAGGACGAGTGGTTGGACACCGCCTCGGGGGCCACAATCTCTACGGCGATTGAGCCGAACTCCATCCCTGTCCTTTGCAAAGACCTCGACTCCAGGGTGTCGGACTCCTTTCCGGACTCCGAGCCCTCCGCGCCCCCGCCAATCGAATCCGATTGGGCGCCGGTCATGGAGTTCACAGCCGCGGACATCTTTCAGCACTCGCCCTTTGGCGATATCCTGAATTCAATAAAGTCTCTCTCTTTATCTGGAGAGCCCTGGCCGGACTACGGTGAGGAAGGTTTGGATACGGACGACGAAGAAATTCAACGCCCACCCACCACCCACTTCGTAGCCACCGTCGAAAGCTTACACGACGTGCTCGATTTCGACTCCGAAGACATCGACGGTATGGACGACGATGTAGGAGACAACAATGAACCAGTACCTATAGGATGCTGGACAACCACCTCATCTCATGATGTATACATGGTGGATACACCTAAAGGAAATGAAGACGAGGAACAACGGGACGCTACGAAGGATAAATCCCTCGAAAAGTAGTCAAAACGGCAACGTAAACGCCGAACCAAGTCCTGCCTCAACAAAGACCCAGCCATAGAGCAGGGCGAACCGGGGGACGACGAACACGCTGTCGAGCAATCATCCAAACAAGACAACTTGGATAAACAATCTGTCCCCAGCGAAGGCAACAGTCCGGACGATCTCACGCCGGACAAACCATTGGAGCAAAATGACCTCCAGAAAAGGCTCGTCGCCACTGCGCGTAGCCTGAAAAAGCAGAAGCGGAAGCTCAAAACATCGGAAGATGCACTCAGGATCAGTTGGAGCAAAGTATTAAGCACCGCGAACAAATGCGGCGACGATCGCCGAACAAAGAGCTACCCAAAAGAAAGCTATCGCCGAATTGACGAGGAGGCCTTAGAGCCCCACGATTAAAAAGTAAAAAGGCCACCGGTCGGATGGGCGACCCCACGGTAAAAAGAGAGGCGGCGAATGGCGCCGCACACAATGCAATATGCGATCCGCATAAGGATTCACATCAAAAGGATGGCCCGATTAGGTCCATCTATGGGCCAAGAAAGCAGGCTCATCAAAGCAATGCAACACGCCCAAATTCGAAGATCACGGCACACCCAAATACGGGCGCGACACCCCTATGTTTTACCGATGAGTCTTTGGATCATGAATTTCCAGCAGGATTCAGACCCGTAAACATAGAGGCATCTGACGGAACAACAGACCACAGTGCGGATCGAGGATTACATCCTCCACATACACATGGCTAGAGGAGATGATCTCCACGCCATAAAATACCTACCCTTAAACTCAAAGGGCCAGCTCGGCATTGGCTTAAAAGCCTCCCGAAAATACCATTGGAAGCTGGGAAGAGCTCAAGGATGCGTTTGGGCAAATTTTGGGGACTTATGTCCGCCCTCGGATCTGAGCGATCTAAGTCACATAACTCAACAGCCCGGAGAGTCAGCCGGAAATTCGAACAGGTTCCTTACTAAAAGAACCAAATAGTCGATTGTCCGGACGCCAAGCCTTAGCAGCTTTCAAACACAACGTCCGAGACGAATGGCTCGCGGACACCTCGGCCAAGAAAAGCCAAGAACAATGGCCGATTAACAAGCCTCATGACCCTCTTTTGCGCGGGAGAGGATAGCTGGCTAGCAAGATGCAGCACCAATGACCCAAGTACATCGAAATCAGGGATGGAAATGGGAAACCGCGGTGCAACAAGGACCAGCGCGGATTAAAAGGAACAGTCCAAAACACACGACAGTCAACGCCGGATTCAAAAGCTCACGGCAGAACAACAAAAAACTGCCCCTTAAGGACAATAGCGATGAGCTATCCAACTTCAACAAAATCTTGGACAAGATATGTCAAACCCACAGTACTCCTGGGAGGCCTGCTAACCATACCCATAGAAATTGTTGGGTCTTCAAACAGTCCGTGGATGAGCGCCAACACAAGGGCTCGACACACCAAGTGAAGATGACGACGAGCACCACAAGCAGAGCCCCGGAAAACAAAAGACTTTCCCACAAGAGGTTAAAACAGTAAACTCACTTCACGTGATCAAAGGGAAAAACAGAGCGGCGCCTAATAAAATACACGCCGCACATACTACCCTAGCGGAGTACCAACACTGGTTGTCAAAACCAATCACCTTCGACCATCAGGACTATTTCGAAAGTATTCGGAATGCAGGATGGACTGACTTGATATTGGATCCCATAATTGACGGATTCCAATTTACACAAGTCCTCATGGATGGCGGCAGTGACATAAACCTGATATATCAGGACACAATCCATGAGGATGGGGATAGACCAACAAAAATTAGCCATAGCAACACCTCCTTTAAAGGGGTAGTGCCAGCCCATATGCCCATTATGCGGGCTCCCTCTTCGTTAGAAGTTGTGTTCGGTTCATCCGACAAATTCGGCCTTGAAAAGTTAGTCTTCCATGTCGCCCCATTTAAAAGTAGCCATCAAGCACTATTGGGACGCTTGAAGCTTTCGCCGCTTTAACGCAATACCGCATTATGCATCTCTAACACTTAAAATGCCCGGTCCACGCGGCATCATCTCGTTAAAAGGAAGTATTAAGTGTTACTCTAGCACGGAAGAACGGGAGACTGCCTTGACAGCCCCACACCTATCCGGCTCCGCTAGTCAAAAAAAAACTGAATTGATCATTCAAACCCCGGACACGGCTAGACGAGTCCGGCGCCTACTAGCGGCATACCCCCATATGAGGGGCTGCATGCATGTATAACAAGAGACAATAAAGCTCAATTTTCTTCACTTCTTCAAATCATACTTCGTTTATTTAATGTACATTACATCTTCCACACGATCCTTTTTCTTTCAAATTAAGTTCCTCTCTTTTACAGATGAACAACGTGCTACACCCATCTAGGATACGGCACAACGGAGACATAGGCGCAGACGTGCAGTAGGGACCCGTTGCAAGGATTCTTTTCAGATTAAGACCCTGTGTAAACCTTTTTTACTGTCTCTTGTTGATATACATCCCCCGGTTCCTTACTATAACCGAGGAGGAGGCTGGTGTTTTGGCATTGGGCGCACCAGAATTTTTGCGCGTACCTGGACACCAGGGGCTTAGGGCATTATTCTGCCCATTTTCATAAAGACCGAATACCTTAGGGAGTATTCGGCGTCTCGAGTTAGGCCTTATATGCATCAACTACGAATCATGTCTTTGGTCAAATGTTGGGTTGCCCGGCTCCTTTGTTTTGCTGCCTTTCGTTCCGTTTTCACGGCTAGCGGCACCGAGAATCTTGCGATTGTGCCCGGTTCGGCGGGCGAGCACCTCGATGAAAGCCGAAACCGATCGTCATGATATAGCGAGACTGGTCAACCACTCGATGACTCATTTGGAATGTTTAGGATTCCTCCGCATTAACGAAGGACGGTTTTCGGTCGAGGCACATCGCACCTCGAATTCGGAGAGTGCGGTGCCCCGAGGGCTATATAGTAGCCCCTCTCGAACTCCTATGGCTAAGTGAAAGTGATAAAGCATTATAGTCCGGTTGCCTGGTTTGCTCGCTATCACCTCCTTAACAGGACCAAGGCGTTGGATTAAGTGTGAAAAAGCGCTTTTTGCAAACACCCCGCACTATGTGCGTGGGGGCTGAAACCAAGGACTGCCATCTTTCAGGTTATATACACATATACATAAGCGGCCGCCAGGGGTAGTTTACTACTTGAGCGCACAAGTATAAAAAGCTCTTATATTATATTGAAACATTGTTTTCACAAATCATACATGTCATTTAAACATAATATCCTTGAGCACTGCGTCTCTATTAAGCGAGCGCCCGCAGACTTCTTCAAAGTAGTGCTCGGCGGTACTCGGCTTCTGTCCGAATCTTGGGATGCAACGTCGGTGGCCTTCATCTCGCCCAATGTCTTGACACGGGCGAGCCATCAGCGCTCCTCAATACACGCCGATCGCTTCATTGCGTCGTCTGCATACCGCACCAAGGAACTGCTGCACTAAACCAAAATAGCTCTTGGTGGGGTCCACCCGGCCACAAGTGAAATCAAGACATGCTTCATGGCAAATCCGGACAACCGATTCAGCTCGGCCCATTCGCCAACCGATCGGTCAGCGGCGAGGACGCCCGGACTATGGAATTGCGACCAATATAGCTCTTCCTTTCTGTGCCCCTTCCGCCCCGAAGTGCTCAACAGCGTCCGCGCTTCGCCGCCAAGTCGGATAAGCATCCTCCGAACTCCACAACTTATCAGCTGAGCATACTTTGGATCCGTATATTTCCTCCAGCAGTAAATGGTTTTCCAGCCGCAATTGCCCCGGCCTGACTCAGCTCCTCCTTGGCAGCTCTCAAAGCCGACTGGGCATTCTTGGATTCGGCGGCGGCCTTTTTCAGGCCCTCTTGTTCCGCTTGATGTTCTTTTTCAAGAACCTCGCAGCGATCGGAAGTATTCCTCAACTTTCTGGCCATATCGGCCATTTCCTCTTTGCTTCGGCAGTGAGCAGCCCGTTCGGCTTCTAGCTCTTCGGCCGCCTTTAAAGCGGGCGCATTACTATTTCTGGCTTGCTCTTTCGCTCGGGCGAGCTCCGCCCGCAGCTCTTCCACAGCAGCGGCACCATCTGCATTAAGCATACAAATAGTGAGACATGGGCGTCAAGATCCCTTACCAGGTGTCCACATAGAAGTTGCATACCTTGTGACTTGTCAAACCGTTTATTGACCAGCGCGATGTCCGCATCCGCCTCGTCAAGTTGCAGCTTTAGTTCGGCATATTCATCAGTCCGGCTGGCCACCGGACGCCCCGCCACCTGTTTAGGAACGGCGATATGTTATAACTGAGAATTTGATCCTCAGCACGTTGTCAATTTTGACAACATACCGAGTCTCAGGGGCTACTATCTATATAGGGTGCATTTAATATGCATAACTGTTAGAAGGTACATTATTTTTGCGTACCTCGAACCCCGTCAGTAAGCTTCTGACGGCTTCATGCAATCCGCTCTCGCGGATGCAATCCTTTCAATCACCGTACCCATTAGAGCACGGTGATCTTGAAGATAACCGCCGCCCGAAAGCAGATCCTTCAGCTCCTCCGACCGCACACCACTTGGCGCGGACCTTCCGCCCGCCGGACTTGGGGGAACCCTCCGCGACGACACCTCCGGGCCGTCCGCTTCACATGAGGGTGCGACAGGTGGAGGCGTTTCGCTCTCCATCATCTCCGGAAGAAGATCCCCCGAAGACAAGCTCTGCTGAGAAGGGCTGAGGTCCGAACTACAAGGTACAACTTCGGTTATCTTCCTAAATAAATGCAGGGATGTTCCTAATTTACAAGACCCCTACTTTTTACTTACGGCTCGCTGGAGGGCTAATCCCCTTGGGGAAATAATGCGGCTGGGTTACTTCCCAGCGCCGGACTCTCTGACGAAGATTCTTTTCCCCTCTTTGAGGCCTTGACCTCCGGATCTTCCAAAGCGGTCCTCTTCTCTCCTTGAAAGGTGGGACTTTTAATCCCTCCTTCCTTGATAGCCTCCTTCGTAGAGGCAGTTGCTTCCCCGCTCCCCCCTTCGCCTTCTTCAAAAGGCGCGACCTTCAACATGTTGGTCGGCATGGGATCCGGCGTGGTCTCTGGGAGGGCGCCGACACCTTATTAACTTTGCCTTGGCAATCCACTCTGTTCAAAAAACGGCTCCTTTAGAGGCATATATATAAGATAAATGAATGAACAGCTTGTCGGTTCTGGGACTACTTACTTGAGTATCTGGGCGATTGCAGCTTAGTCCTGCGTCCTCGGTCAGTCCGGACACTTCTCTTGTGATCCAAGAACAGTTTATACATCTCCACAGGCGTCATGCCCATAAAATTTTGGAGAGCTCGTGGTCCCTCGGTTGAATTCCCACAGGAGGAGGCGGCGTTCTTGGGCTAAAGGCGCGGATCAACATAACTGTGCCACTGCAATCAGATTGATCTCCCTCGCTTGGAGGTCTCGAATCTGACCTGAAGCAAGGAACATCCTTGGGCGGCCCCAGTCGAGCCCTTGTTGACCCATGATGCCAGCCGCTGTGGTGGACTGGCGGAAGGCGGGGCGCCGCCCATTTGGTGCCCCGGGAGCGGTGATATAAAACCACTCCTGTTGCCACAAACCAAGCTCCTCTTGAAAAGAGCCCTCGGGCCATGGAGCATCAGCACATTTGCTTATGACCGCCCCTCCGACTTTCTGCTTGTTGCCCTCGATCATCTTTGGCTCCACCTTGAAGGTCTTGAGCCACAATCCAAAGTGGGGGCAATATGGAGGAAGGCCTCACATACTACAATGAATGACGAGATATGGAGGATGGACTCAGTTCAAGTCATGGAAATCAAGCCCATAGTAAAACATGAGCCCCGCACAAAGGGATCCGTCGGAAGCCTAAACCCGAAGGAAGTGGGACCACGAACACCACGTTCTCGCCGGGCTAGGGAGTGGGAATGACCTGCCACAGAGCGGGCAGCCTATCGAGATCTCGCCGATTAGATACACGGTGTCTCGCAGCTTTAGCACGTCTTCTTACGTGGCGGAGGAAGGCGTCCATCGGCCGTGCTGGTCGGGCGGACATTGTCCAAGGTCCAGCGCCTAAATCTGAAGCTTTGGGTGTTGGAACTCGGCGAGGCGAACTTCGATGGAGGTGTAAAAAGAAGAGGGCCTTGGTCTCATTATAAAGAGGTTGAATACCAAGAGCCCACCCGTGGTCGACTAGGACTCGCCTTTGATAGAGGCGGCGTGCCAGCGACGCGGTTGGGTTACTGCGCCCGTATTGATGAGAATCCCGGAATAAGGGGGCACGATCTATGCTTTGATAAGGCGTGCGAAACTGCCTCGCTAAGCGCTAAGGTGAAGCGGTAAAAACGATTCATATAAAGGCACGGCGTGGTGTGATGTCACGCCACGGAATACGTCAGCAGATCTATAAAAAGTTATTCTCTCTACGATCGTATGTGGAACTTGTTTTGCGAGCGGACACTATCCTTGTGTTCAAAACCTTCTATGAAGTATTCGGAGGAGGAACCCGCCTTGCAATGCGAAGACAATATGCGCGCGGACTCGTCGTCATTGAAGCCTGGTTCGGGGCTCTTGAGGAGTCCGGACTAGGGGTGTCCGGATAGCGGACTATCGTCACGGCGGACTCCAAGACTATGAAGGTACAAGATTGAAGACTTCGTCCCGTGTCCGGATGGGACTTTCCTTGGCGTGGAAGGCAAGCTTGGCGTCTGGATATGTAGATCTCCTACCATTGTAACCGACTCTGTGTAACCCTAATCTATCCGGTGTCTATATAAACCGGAGGGTTTTAGTCCGTAGGACGAACAACAATCATACCATAGGCTAGCTTCTAGGGTTTAGCCTCCTTGATGTCGTGGTAGATCTACTCTTGTACTATCCATATCATCAATATTAATCAAGCAGGAGTAGGGTATTACCTCCATCGTGAGGGCCCGAACCTGGGTAAAAACATTGTGTCCCTTGTCTCCTGTTACCATCCGCCTAGACGCACAGTTCGGGACCCCCTACCCGAGATCCGCCGGTTTTGACACAGACATCCACACTTTGTTCTTATACATGGATCCTATCTCAGATTTCATGGCCTCAAGCCATTTCACGGAATCTGGGCTCATCATCGCTTCCTCATAGTTCATAGGTTCATCATGGTCAAGTAACATGACCTCCAGAACAGGATTGCCGTACCACTCTGGTGTGGACCTTACTCTGGTTGACCTACGAGGTTCGGTAGTAACTTGATCTGAAGTTTCATGATCATCATCATTAGCTTCCTCAATAATTGGTGTAGGCATCACCAGAACTGATTTCTGTGATGAACTACTTTCCAACTCGAGAGAAGGTACAATTACCTCATCAAGTTCTACTTTCCTCCCACTCACTTCTTTCGAGAGAAACTCCTTCTCTAGAAAGGATTCATTCTAGGCAACGAATATCTTGCTTTCGGATATGTGATAGAAGGTGTACCCAACAGTCTCCTTTGGGTATCCTATGAAGACGCATTTCTCTGATTTGGGTTCGAGCTTATCAGGTTGAAGCTTTTCCACATAAGCATCGCAGCCCCAAACTTTAAGAAATGACAGCTTAGGTTTCTTGCCAAACCACAGTTCATATGGTGTCGTCTCAACGGATTTAGATGGTGCCCTATTTAACGTGAATGCAGTTGTCTCTAATGCATAACCCCAAAACGATAGTGATAAATCGGTAAGAGACATCATAGATCGCACTATATCTAATAAAGTACGGTTATGACGTTCGAACATGTAACACTCCCGATGTCAAGCTACAATATACCCATGCTAACGGTGCCGTGTCATCTTTATTAGCTAAACAAAATTTCCTCCTGGTAAAAATCAAAGTCAAATTCAAATTCAAATTATGAGTTAAATTCAAAATTTCTCAATCATGAAAACTAAAATGTTCTTCATGAGCCAAATAATCCATAACTAATATTGGTAGTGAACCAACATTTTTGCAAATGTCTAAGTGCCCTAAACCACTTTAAAACGGTGGCAAAAACTATAGTTTAAATGCATTTTAAAATTAGGAAGGTAATTATGTGGACCTGTCCCACACTTTACATAATCCTTTTGGCAACTCAAATATTTCATAGCATTTTGTTTGTAAAAAGAAAAGAGCATCACAAAAAAAAGAAAAAAAAGGGAAATGAGAGAGAGGCCCCCTGCCCCTATCGACTTCGGCCCAACCGACCAGGCCCAACCCACACCCCACTCATCTCCCTCCTTGCTACAGGAGCAGAGCGGGGATCGTGGCGGCCATCCCGCGGCCATAGCTGCTCCCCTGTCAACGTGCCGGCCATCTCGCGGCCTCCCCGACGCCTACAAGACCTGCCTCGCAGCGCCCCGAACCCTAATCCCCTCATTATTCTTTCTTGTCTCTCTCCCTTGATCTGAACCACGCCCGAGCTCCGCCGTCGACATGTTGCCGTCGATGTCGAGACCACCGTGCTCCCCGCGCTACGAGAAGACGTCCAGGAGGACCGCCATCGAAGACTCCTTCTCCTAGCACTAGGACGAGCCGGGCCGCACCGAACGCTCGACATCGAGCCATTCCTCGCCTGCGGCCGTCGCTTTTTGTCGTCGGTTGCCACTACTCCGGGCCGCCCCGACCTCCCAACCTCGTCCACAAGCACCGGGGTGAGCCCCTCTACCGATCCCCTTGCTTTCCCCTTTCGATCTGTGCCGTTTGCCACCGCTCCCGTGTTCGTCCATGGTCGATATGGCTGCAGCACCGCCGAGGCGCTCGCGTCGTGCGCCCACCGAGCCAACGCACGCACTCGGCCGCCCCTGACCGCACCGCGCCCCACGCGCTTCTGTTGCTGCCGTGCTAGCTGCTGATATGCATACTGCTAGTAGTACTAGCATTGCTCTACGTGCCCGCTCGCTGCTGCCGGCTGCTGCCTCCTACCTGCTGCATGCGCTCGCCTGCTGCCATTGCTCGCCCGCGTGTGCGCTCGCTGCCGCCGTTGCCGCTGTTTGCTGCTGCTGCTAGCCACGGCCATGGCTATGGCCGTGTGTGCAGCGTGGGCGTGTCATGTGTGTGCACATCCACGGCTGGCTCTGCCATCGGCCGGTCTTGGCTTAATTAATCTAGGATTAATTAGGACTAGTTTAGGTAGGAACTAATTTAATACTAATTAGTCTATTTAAACAATGACATGTGCCCCCCCCCCCTTAATTTAGTTTAAGTTAGACTAAGAAATGTACACCTATGTCAATGACATGTGGGCCAAACCTACCCCCTTTGACTAGTCAAATTGACTTGGTCAATTCAGTTTAAATCAAAATAAAATAAAACCAGGTATCTAAAAAAACAATAAAACTTAGAAAATCTTATAAATTAATCCGTAGCTCGGATGAAAATGTTTTTTACATGAAAGTTGCTCAGAACGACCAGACGAATCTGAATACACGGTCTATTCGTCTGCCACACGCCCCTAGCATAACAAACCTGCAACTTTTCCCCTCTGTTTCGTCTGTCCGAAAATGTCGGACTTGGGAAAACTTTCCCGGATGGTTTCCCCCTTCGCCGATATCGCGTAGTACTACGTTAGAGCACCCCTAGCGCTGCTTATTGCCTGTCATGCATTCTTTTTGCTCTGCATTTACTATTTCTTCCCCCTCTTCTCTTCGGTAGACCCCGAGACCGTTGCTGATGTCCCTGTGATCGACTACGTCACCGATGACCCTTCTTCCATTTCAGTGGAGCTTCCAGGCAAGCCCCCCCTTTGATCATCCCGATATCGCCCATTCCATTCTCTCATGCTTGCATTAGATTTTGCTACTGTTATTGTTTGCTCCTATTCTGATGCATAGCCTGCTTTGTAACCTGCTCATTGTTACCTACCTGCTTATCCTAAACTGCTTAGTATAGGTTGGTTAGTGATCCATCGGTGACCCCACCTTGTCCTTGTTGCCCTGCTTCATCATTGAAGACCGATCAGCGGGATCGAAGACCAAGCCCGGCACCGCACATCACTTTCCGTTAGTTGCTCGACACTCTTTGGGTTACTATCGAGTGCTGAGGGTGAGACCTCTAGAACACTTCGATGTTAACCTGTAGTGTAGCTATTCGGTACGTGGTCATCGGGGTGATTCATATAACCACTTCGATCGACTCGTCGTGCAACCCCTCAAGTGTGAACCTCGGGGGTGGCTCCCCTTACGTTCACCTTGATGATTACATCAAGTGGAATTCACCGGGGGTGATTCCTCGGGTTTTCCCCTTGATGTTTGGACACACGGATACTTGGACTTTACAGCTGTTTCTTGGAAAGGCGGGTCGATCCAGAGGGGTACCCGCGAGTGATGTGGAGTCGGGTTGACCTGGAGGGTGCCTGCGAGATAATTACGAGGCGTGGCCGGGCATTCGTTGCCCTTGCCGCAAGTCCTTGAGACGGGGAAACGGGGTCACATCTTTCGTGAGTCTCTGCTTGTTACCGCGCGTTCCTAATCCACTATGATTTGGATATTTGATCCGAGGGGCCTCTGGCCTGATAGCACTTACCATCACGTGGGCATAGTATGGGCGTTCTGTATCATATACATCAGCCGAAGCTTAATGGACGTCAGCGACTGAGCGGCACGCGCAGGGTTGGACTGCGTAAGCACCTGCCTTTTTGAAGGAGGTAGCTAGGTCTGCTCATCGGCCGCGTTCGCAAAATGCAGGAGTTACCGGGGCGATTGCCCATGACCCCTGGGGGCATAGGTTTAGTATGGCGTGCTGACCTCTTTATTAAGCCTAGGTCGGGTTGCGGCATATTGTTTGACCGAGGCCGGGCGTGACCCAGGAAAGTGTGTCCGGCCGGAGTTAATCAAGTGTGGTGGGTAAGTTGGTGCACCCCTGCAGGGAAGAAAACATCTATCGATAGCCTGTCCTACGGTAACAGACACTTGGGGTTCTATCCTGATCGATACAACTAGAACTGGATACGATGAGACATGGATATGATAAATGG
Source organism: Aegilops longissima (assembly GCA_021605205.1). NCBI lineage: Eukaryota > Viridiplantae > Streptophyta > Magnoliopsida > Poales > Poaceae > Aegilops > Aegilops longissima. The sequence continues at coordinate 119,169,222 of CM038678.1, forward strand.
ATAGTTTGGCTCTGGGATTGCTTTCTCGCAGGGAGTCGAGAAAGGATCTCTGGCCGAGGTTGATAACACTTCTACTACTTTACTTTATGCTACTCTACTCCCTCCTGTTGCTGCAAGATGGTGGTTTCCAGAAGATGCTAGTCTTCGATAGGCTAGGCTTTCCCCTTCTCTTCAGGCATTCTGCAGTCCAGTCCACAGATACAAATCTTTTCATTGATACTGATGCATATGTAGTGTAGATCCTTGCTTGCGAGTACTTTGGATGAGTACTCACGGTTGCTTTGCTCCCCTTTTCCCCTTTCTTCTTCTTTTGAGTTGATGCAACGGATGTCGGAGCCCGGGGCGGATGCCACCGCCGATGCACGCTACTATGTGGAGACCGCCGACGACCGAGGAGTAGTTAGGAGGCTCCAGGCGGGAGGCCTTGCCTTTTCGATCGATGTTGCTTTTGTGCTAGCCTTCTTAAGGAAAACTTGTCTAACTTATGTCTGTACTCAGATATTGTTGCTTCCGCTGACTCTTGTGTGTTCGAGCTTATGTATTCGAGCCCTCGAGGCCCTGGCTTGTAATATAAAGCTTGTATTATTTTAATTTGTGTCTCTGATTGTGTTGTGATATCTTCCGTGAGTCCTTGATCTTGATCGTACACATTTGCATGTATGATTAGTGTGCGATTGAGTCGAGCGTCTGAGTTAGTATCGAGCTGACTACCTGTAGGATCCCCCTTTCTATCTCCTTGGCCGAAGTTGAGTCTAGTCGTCCAAAACTGTTTTACTAACTTGGCTGTGTGGCTTACGGGCCCACGTCGCCATTGGATGGTATTAGAATCTTTTATTCCTCGTCTATACTCCAGGACTCTAATCTCTCATCTATTCGGTTTAAACATTTTACTAACTCTGACATTAGATTCTCGTACCCACTTCCTCCCGGAGAGCCCCGACATTACCGATGATCGCTTGCTTCGCCAGAAGATTATGCATATACTCCTCAATGTTTCTCGAGACCCTGTGCCAACTGCCTTACAGTTCCTGACCATCGATAATCCCCCTGAATAACATCCTTGCCGCCTGTACCTTCATCCCTAGTTGCTCCCGTTATTACAAGTTACCACTAGTACTCTTCGTTGTTCCGAGAATCCTTTGTGCCTTCTGCTTTGCAGCTTCCTTTCGAACTGCAGATAATTCACTTAACTGGGGTTCGTTCATCCCCAGTTGTTCATATGCTTTCCAAAATACCTGAAAATGCTATCTGATCTTTCAAAAATCCTCTGCAGCCTATTGCTCTTGATTCTCCTTGCCTGCTTGCATTAATTCCATATGTCTAGCAATATTCTTTAAAATTCTTTGTGATTGTCATTCTGTTCCTATGGGTTCAGCATGTGTGCGAATACTCGCAATCATCAATTAATCCTTGGAAATTTTCTTTCTGGCCCAGACATCGTTCCAGAGATGAGCTGGTTCTTGCCCAATCCAGATTTGATCGGGTGCAACTCTAAGTCTATTCAACTTACTCATCTTTTGATCAGAGTGTCTGCTTCTGATCTTCTATTTTTGAAATCATGATTTCTTTGCATTTAAGCATCAAACTATTCAGATGTTTCTATAATTGGAAGCCTTTGCATTCTTTGTTCTTCTGGTTGAGTACTGATACTCACATCAGATCCTATGTGGACCGCTAGATCCTTTGTTGGATTTTATCTGACAACGTCCTTCATATTCAATAACCTTTTGGAGCCTTTCCTCAGATACATAAAGCCTTTGGTAAATTGTATCCTTTGCCTTCTCAACCATGCTCTATCTTCGAGCTTGTGTTATTTTATTCGTGGAGTTTGTGGTATATGTTCCCAAGATGCCCCTATGGGTTGAACATATGCCTTCCTTAATCCATGTGAACCCGAGAGTTTTCACGAGTCATACTCTTCTGGTGTTTTGCCAGATAACATTCCAACACTACAACTTCATTGAACGCGAGAAGTGAATGAAAGGTTATGCATTGGAAGAGTGGGAGTCAACCTTGAACTTTGTGTTCATGCCCATGGAAACGATGTAGATCTTATCATGGAAGCTTCTCGTAACAATAATTATTCCCTTAGTATAATTTGATCCTGTACCTGTGATTTTTGCCTTTGCAATCGTGGTTCCAACCAAGATTGTCTTCTTTGATCCCCTTTCTCGGACAAGTTGAAATGCTTGCCTTCTGCATATCAATACACATGTCCAAACTCTAATATGGTCTACCTTCGAGTATTACCCCTGGTATCTTGAGAATATCAAATAACTGAGTTGCTTCCTATGAATATTCATCTAGTATTACTTCTCACCGATTTCAGATTTTCCCCCGGGTTCTGAGTTATCAGTAACTCGAGAACACCGATAAGAGAATCGATCCCGCACTCCGATTCAACAACTCTTAAGTAATTTACATTGCTTACGAGTTTAATAATCCTTCAAGTCATTCCTAGCCTGCTCGGCTATATCATTATCGTGATAAATTTTAACTGTGCTACCTGATCCTTCTTCCCGGAGCACAATTTTTGACGATGAGCTAAGCCTACATCGACTTTCCTCGTCATATTATTTTGTCTTGAATAGTGAGCTTAATTTTGAGTTTGTGTCATACCCGCGGTTCCAATAACCTTTCGCTTCATCATTCCTTTGACTTGATGTCATCGCCGATCGATTACATCTTCATGAAATCTCTCGACAAATGTGTCATGATCATCATCAACATTCTGAGCTCTTCCAGGATATCAATCGAATTCATGATGAGAAATACAATCCTTGCCCCTCGATGATTTAAGTTATCATCGACAACATTCTTGCCTTCCCCAACACAAACTTGTTCATATAATTTTGGTAATACATCCTATTTGACATGTCGATGGATTGTTGCTGAGCCCGTCGGCCACACTCTCAAATTTTCCTTGCTGAAATTGTATGACTTATTTTCTAAGTTGTTTCCGATGGATCCTTTGTGTATCTGAAGTCTGACCTTTCCCTGATGACCATGTCAACACTATCTCGAAGCATGTGTGTGGTACTCCGATCATCAACAAGAACATTGGGAGCGCAATGCTAACTGTTCTTGATCAATTATCCAAACACCGTTGTATGGGTAATATCATGATTCTTCCCTCGCCCCATTATCTAAATGCTTTTGAACTTGCTGTCCTGTCATATATTTCCTGCTCCGCTTTTTCCCTGGGAAGGATATACTCAATTTTTTGTGTGTAAACACATTTTCCTTCCCATTGATTAATTTGAATAATCAATTAATCATTTTTTTCTTTCCATTGTTTTGTTTAACCTTTCTTGTGATCTATATGATCTAAGCAGTAATAGTTCCCTGCTTATGTAAACACCTCGGTGTACAATTTGTCAGTAAGACCTTGTTATTATTGTTGATGACATTCCGATAACCACCGATGGACGAGAACTTTGCCTATACGAGCAGGAAAATGGTTCTCTTCGTCCTCACCCTTGGTACCAACGTTGTTGCCAACATAACTGACATGATACCCCCTGAACTGCCTTACTATCATCACCGTGCAAGATGTCATCGTTCTTCCTACCCTTAACACACATGGTGGGCCCATAACCCACAGTTCCACAGGATCAAAATCTGACTCTCCTGTACAACCTTGATTCCGAAGTATACTTTGCTCTTGGCTTTATGTGTTATCACGAGCCACCCTCCGAGAGATGATCTATTCCCGATGCTCTGAGCCCTTTCTCACACTCTGTTTAGGTATCGATCGTTTGTCCATTCGCTTGAAACTTCTTATTGTACCTTCTTATTTTGCTCTCGACGTTTTCTTAAATTTCAACTCGAGAGATACTTCTGCCACATTCCCTGAATTGTTCACCAGATAATCAACCCTATAAGGGTCAGTTCTCCTGAAGTTACTCTTCACTTCCCCACTTAAATCTCGGGACGAGATTTCTTGTAGTGGAGGAGATTTGTAACACCCCTGATGTCAAGCTACAGTAAACCCATGCTAACGGTGCCGTGTCATCTTTATTAGCTAAACCAAATTTCCTCTTGGTAAAAACCAAAGTCAAATTCAAATTCAAATTATGAGTTAAATTCAAAATTTCTCAATCATGAAAACTAAAATGTTCTTCATGAGCCAAATAATCCACAACTAATATTGGTAGTGAACCAACATTTTTTGCAAATGTCTAAGCGCCCTAAACCACTTTAAAGCGGTGGCTAAACTATAGTTTAATTGCGTTTTAAAATCAGGAAGGTTGCAAACTATTTCAAAATCCTCACAATCTTTTGTGGTAGTGCCAACTAATGCAAAGTAATTATGTGGCCCCGTCCCACACTTTACGGAATCCTTTTGGCAACTCAAATATTTCATAGCATTTTTTTTAAAAAGAAAAGAGCATCAGAAAAAAAGAAAAAAAAAGGGAAATGAGAGAGAGCCCCCCTGCCCCTATCGACCAGGCCCAACCCACACCCCACTCATCTCCCTCCTCGCTACAGGAGCAGAGGGGGGATCGTGGCGGCCATCCCGCGGCCATAGCCGCTCCCCTGCCGATGTGCCGGCCATACCGCGGCCTCCCCGACACCTACAAGACCTGCCTCGCAGCGCCCCGAACCCTAATCCCCTCATTCTTCTTTCTTGTATCTCCCTTGATCTGAACCACGCCCGAGCTCCGCGGTCGACATGTTGTCGTCGATGTCATGACCACCGTGCTCCCCGCGCCACGAGAAGACGTCCAGGAGGACCGCCATCGAAGACTCCTTCTTCTCCTAGCACCAGGACAAGCCGGGCCGCACCAAACGCTCGACATCGAGCCATTCCTCGCATGCGGCCGTTGGTTCTTGTCGCCGGTTGCCACCGCTCCGGGCCTCCGCCGACCTCCCAACCTCATCCACAAGCACCGGGGTGAGCCCCTCTACCGATCCCCTTGCTTTCCCCTTTCGATCTGTGCCGTTTGCCACCGCTCCCGTGTTCGTCCGTGCTTGATATGGCTGCAGCACCGCCGGGCGCTTCGCGTCGTCGCCCACCGAATAGCAGCGCTCGGCCGCCCCTGACCGCACCGCGCCCCACGCGCTTCTGTTGCTGCCGTGCTAGCTGCTGATCCTAATACTGCTAGTAGTACTAGCATTGCTCTACGTGCCCGCTTCTTTCTGCTGGCTGCTGCTTTGCCTCCTATTCTCTGCTGCAGCTACTTTCTTCTGCGCTGCTTTCGCTCGCTTCTCGCGCTTCGCCTCGCCATTTGCTGCTGCCCGCGTGTGCGCTCGCTTCCGCCGTTGCCGCCGCTTGCTGCTGCTAGCCACGGCCATGGCTATGGCCGTGTGTGTGCAGCATGGGTCTGTCGTGTGTGTGCACAGCCACGGCTGGCTGTGCCATTGGCCGATCCTGGCTTAATTAATCTAGGATTAATTAGGACTAGTATAGGTAGGAACTAATTAAGTACTAATTAGTCTATTTAAACAATGACATGTGGCCCCCCTTAATTTAGTTTAAGTTAGACTAAGTAATGTACACCTATGTCAATGACATGTGGGCCAAACCTACCCCCTTTGACTAGTCAAGTTGACCTGGTCAATTCGGTTTAAATCAAAATAAAATAAAACCGGGTATCTAAAAAACAATAAAACTTAGAAAATCATATAAATCAATCCGTAGCTCGGATGGAAATGTTTTTTACATGAAAGTTGCTCAGAACGACGAGACGAATCTGAATACACGGTCCGTTCGTCTGCCACACGCCCCTAGCATAACGAACCTGCAACTTTTCCCCTCTGTTTCATTTGTCCGAAAATGTCGGACTTCGGGAAAACTTTCCCGGATGTTTTCCCCCTTCGCCGGTATCGCGTAGTACTACGTTAGAGCACCCCTAGCGCTGCTTATTGCCTGTCATGCATTCTATTTGCTCTGTATTTACTATTTCCCCACCCCCCTCTTCTCTTCGGTAGACCCCGAGACCGCTGTTGATGTCCCTGTGATCGACTACGTCACCGACGACCCTTCTTCCCTTTCAGTGGAGCTTCCAGGCAAGCCCCCCTTTGATCATCCCGATATCGCCCATTCCATTCTCTCATGCTTGCATTAGATTTTGCTACTGTTATTGTTTGCTCCTATTCTGATGCATAGCCTGCTTTTGTAACCTGCTCATTGTTACCTACACCTTATCCTAAACTGCTTAGTATAGGTTAGTTAGTGATCCATCGGTGACCCCACCTTGTCCTTGTTGCCGCTGCTTCATCATTGAAGACCCGATCAGCGGGATCGAAGACCAGGCCCGGCACCGCACATCACTTTCCCTTAGTTGCTCGACACTCTTTGGGTTACTATCGAGTGCCGGGGTGAGACCTCTACAACACTTCGATGTTAACCTGTAGTGTAGTTATTCGATTAGTGGTCGCCGGGGTGATACCGCCTTAACCACTTCCGATACGACTCTGTCGTGCAACCCCTCAAGTGTGAACCTCGGGGGTGGTTCCCCTTACGTTCACCTTGATGATTACATCGAGTGGAATTCACCAGGGGTGATTCCTCGGGTTTTCCCCTTGATGTTTGGACACACGAATACTTGGACTTCACAGCTGTTTCTTGGAAAGGCGGGTCGACCCTGAGGGGTACCCGCGAGTGATGTGGAGTTCGGTTGACATGGAGGGTGCCCGTGAGATAATTACGAGGCGTGGCCGGGCATTCCTAGCCCTTGCCGCAAGTCCTCGAGGCAGAGCAACAGGGTCACATCTTCGTGAATCTCGCTTGTTACCGCGTTCCTAATCCACTACGATTTGGATATTTGATCCGAGGGACCTCTGGCCTGATAGCACTAACCATCACGTGGGCATAGTATGGGCGTTCTATATCATATACATCAGCCGAAGCTTAATGGACGTCAGCGACTGAGCGGCGCGCGCAGGGTTGGACTGCGTAAGCACCTGCCTTTTTGAAGGAGGTAGCTAGGTCTGCTCACCGGCCGCGTTCGCAATGTGCAGGAGTTCCCGGGGTGATGGCCCATGACCCCTGGGGGCATAGGTTTAGTCCGGCGTGCTGACCTCTCTATTAAGCCTAGGTCGGGTTGCGGCCTATTGTTTGATCGAGGCCGGGCATGACCCAGGAAAGTGTGTCCGACCGGAGTTAATCGGCGTGATGGGTAAGTTGGTGCACCCCTGCAGGGAAGAAAACATCTATCGATAGCCTGTCCTACGGTAACAGACACTTGGAGTTGTATCCCGATCGATACAACTAGAACTGGATACGATGAGACATGGATATGATAAATGGATAGTATGGCTCTGGGATTGCTTTCTCGCAGGGAGTCGAGAAAGGATCTCTGGCCAAGGTTGATAACACTTCTACTACTTTACTTTATGCTACTCTACTCCCTCCTGTTGCTGCAAGATGGTGGTTTCCAGAAGATGCTAGTCTTCGATAGGCTAGGCTTTCCCCTTCTCTTCTGGCATTCTGCAGACCAGTCCACAGATACAACTCTTGTCATTGATACCGATGCATATGTAGTGTAGATCCTTCCTTGCGAGTACTTTGGATGAGTACTCACGGTTGCTTTGCTTCCCCGTTTCCCCCTTTCTTCTTCTTTTCGGTTGATGCAACCAGATGCCGAACCGGGCGAGATGCCACCGCCGATGCACGCTACTACGTGGAGACCGCCGGCGACCGAGTACTTAGGAGGCTCCCGGCAAGAGGCCTTGCCTTTTCGATCGATGTTGCTTTTGTGCTAGCCTTCTTAAGGCAAACTTGTCTAACTTATATACGTACTCAGATATTGTTGCTTCATGGACTCTTGTGTGTTCGAGCTTATGTATTCGAGCCCTCGAGGCCCCTGGCTTGTAATATAAAGCTTGTATTATTTTAATTTGTGTCTAGAGTTGTGTTGTGATATCTTCCCATGAGTCCTTGATCTTGATCGTACACATTTGCGTGTATGATTAGTGTACGATTGAATCAAGGGCGTCACAGAACACACCATTACGCTGTGGTGTTCCAGGTGGCATGAGTTGCGAAACTATTCCACATCGTTTCAAATGAAGACCAAACTCGTAACTCAAATATTTGTTTCCGGGATCAGATCGTAGAAAATTTATTTTCTTGTTACGATGATTTCCACTTCACTCAGAAATTCTTTGAACTTTTCAATTATTTCAGACTTATGTTTCATCGAGTAGATATACCCATATCTGCTCAAATCATCTGTGAAGGTCAGAAAATAACGATACCTGCCGCGAGCCTCAACACTCATCGGATCGCATACATCGGTATGTATTATTTGAATAAGTCGGTTGCTTGCTCCATTGTTAGGAGAATGGATCTTAGTCATCTTGCCCATGAGGCATGGTTACATAAGCATCAAGTGATTCATAATCAAGTGATTCCAAAAGCACATCGACATGGAGTTTCTTCATGCGTTTTACAAATATGACCAAAACGGCGATTGCCACAAATATGTTGCACTATCATTATGAACTTTGCATCTTTTGGCATCAATATTATGAATATGTGTATCACTACGATCGAGATTCAATAAACCATTTACCTTGGGTGTATGACCACAGAAGGTTTTATTCATGTAAACAGAATAACAATTATTCTTTGACTTAAATGAATAACCGTATTGCAATAAACATGATCCAATCATATTATGCTCAACGCAAACACCAAATAACATTTATTTTAGGTTCAACACTAATCTCGAAGGTAAAGGGAGTGTGCGATGGTGATCTTATCATCCTTGGAATCACTTCCAACACACATCGTCACCTTGCCTTCAACTAGTCTTTGTTCATTTTGTAGCTCCTATTTCGAGTTACTAATCATAGTGTAACACTCCAAAATTTTTTGATTTGATTTTCATTAAAATCTTAATTTGGATTAAAGGAGGGTTTTTGAAATTTTTTAGAGGGACTCTTCTTCTCAAATCTTTTCTTTTTATGACAAATATTTTTTTCTAAGAAAGGTCCTTCTCAACCCTGATCTTTAGTCTTAAGGGTTTTTCAAAATTATGTTGGCTCAACACAAATAATATTGGAGGGTTTTGCAATTATTTCCATTAAAAAGAAATCCTATGGAATTTTGGTTTTTATTCTTTTCCCTTTAAAATTCCTCTTTTGCCATGTCACATGTTGATTTTGTCTTCCAAAACCCACCCTGCCTTGGATCAAGTCAAGACTCCCAACTCCTGCAAGTTTCAACCCATTTTTGATTTTTATTCTATTTATTTTATCATCAAAACTATTTCTGTCATTTGTTTTGAACCTTGGTGATTTACGAAGGAACCACCAGATCCCTTTTGAGTTTTGGTCCCAAACAAACTCCTCTGACTAGTCCTTAGTACCCTCAACCTAGATCCATGAAGATCCACTTGTCCACAGTTCAAGTTTTTCAAATTTTGCTTGCTGCAAGTTTGAACCAGATTTACCAATTTTGATGAAACTCATTATTTTTCTTCTCCAAAAATTCTGAGATAAATCAAGCAGCCCCTAGATGCACTGAGAGGTCAACTCACCAAAGATCAACTCCAGAAAAATTTTCCACATGCCAAAAACATTTCATCAAACACCTGGCGTGCACAGTTTCTGTCAATATTCAGAAAAGATCAGAGATTCAGTGATTCGGTTTGATCGACAGCGTTTCTTGAGCCTTGGCGTCAATCTCGCCAAGATGCGCATTGATGCGATGCTCCTTGCTCCTTCTCCTTATCCGGTCGCCCGCCGGATCGCTTAGACGGCGCAAGTGTCGGTGGCGGCGTGGCACCTCATCGGCGGCGTCTTCGCGGTGGCGAGAACCACCAAAAG